>JAUEJL010064040.1:0-17817 GCA_032274825.1 Drosophyllum lusitanicum | reverse complement strand
GGGGTATTTTAGTACATTCAAGTTACTTAAAATTAAGAGTTTTTAAGGTTGTAAATGTATTATAAAGGAGTAAGATATGCAAGTGTGCAAATAGATGCATGTGTGCATATTATGTTCATGTGCATATGTCGAGAACTGTGTTAAAAAAAACCCAGAAAACGTGATTTTTTTTCCTGAAAAAATATAGCAAGATCGTTCTCAAATTAAAGAGCACAATTTTCTCGTTAATTTGATATAATTTTCCTAATTTAACACCTTTTCGTTTGAATGATATATTAGTTTTAAAAAAGTGAAGGTGATGTAAAAATATCCATACTACATTTTTCTCTTTAAAATAAATAAAAAAGACAAGAAACTAAATGATTGGACAGAAATGGTTTTCGCGGTTCTCATACTAAAAACAGTTCTTGTTTGAATCGCTCCCTATATATATGTATATATATATAAGAAGCGTAAGATGTAACCAGAGCATGACATGTGACATTTATAATGTAAGGATATTATAGGTAATTTATAAATATTTATCACTCTCTTTTCTTTAATTATTTGACCTATCATTTATAAACTTCAATCTCTCCCCCTTTTTGAAAGATGCAGAATCATTGAACCACCATAAAAAACCGCCGCTTTTGTGGTAATTGCTTACCACAGCCTCCCAAAGAGCGCTGCCGCCCATATGGCTATCGCACACCATCATCGCGTATATGACCATCGCCGACCACAACTTCCGCTGCCCATATGGTTATCCCCGAACACCACTTTGTCTTCGTCCCCCATTGTTTATTGGCCACTCACAACCACAAACTTTCGCCGTCAACCGCTTCTGTCCACCTTAGTTTGCCGGCGGCCCTCAAGTGTTTGTTGATAAATCTGCGCTACAGTGAGTTTCAGATCCGGTAGAAGCTTTTTACTCCATCATCGAAGGGTTTCAGATCCGGTAGAAGGTTTTTATTTCCTCATCGAAGACCATCAGCGGAGACCTTCCACCACCAATTAGATCCAGTAAAAGCACCACCTAATCATCATAATCATTTCCCAGAATCGATTTTATCATCAATTTCTTTTTTTTTGTACATCAATTTTTAACTTCAATTTGTTTGTTGAATTCTTCTATTTCGGTTAAGTATTATGCATCACCTATACCAGTTTCTTTCTTCTATACAAATCTATCCACTAGAATTATTCATCAATTTCTTTCTTCATGAATTGGAAACCAATTCTATCAGAATTTAGGTATATTGATTTTGGGCTATGAATCAACTTTTTGTTTCTGTATTTACGCAATTCCTCTTTATGGGTTTGAATTTGTTTATCAATAAAAGTTGATGAATCATAGTGTTCATCGATTCCTAAATTATGCAACATGTGGTTATAACACAATTTTAGAAGTTTCTAGGATTTTAAACTGGATTTAGGGGTGATTGGATGTTTAAAAAGACAAGCTAACTTTTCTTCAAAATCTGTAACCGATACAAAAAAATATTGTTTCTTTCTAATTTGCCCTTGAAGTTAGTTTATTTATAGTTTTCATGTTACTAATTTTGACCATATTTGTTTGACTTTTCATTAAAATCAGATGGCTAGGATTCCCTCTTACCCCTCTTACTTAGATTTAACTTTTACAATAACCCTACCCTATGTATACACACAAGTTTGCAATACAAAAAGCAGGTGCCTTGCACCAACCCCAAAACAAGATATAAATGCCAACCAACAATTACAATCTAAAAAACAAGACGAAAGGGAATAAGTAATAACACCAATCAATCTGTTTATTAGCAAGATTGCTCCGGCTTGATCAATTCTTTAGCCAAAAGAAGGATACGTTTGAATTTGACTACTTACCAAAGCCTCCTTGTCCTAGAGTGTATCCAAGAATACCGTCTAATTTATTAGTTTCCAAGTAAGCTATAGATACGTGTAAACCACCCTCATAAATGCCTTTAGTTTATCCCCTTTAAAGCTCAAAGAGTAGCTCCATATAAGAAGATGCAGGATGTTTTGAACTTCACTACAATTTACACCCCACCGCCTACTAATTTCGAGAAATATCCTCCTAGACACCGAGCACTGAATAAAAATACAGTCTTCTATTTCATCAACACCCCTACAAAGAGGACAAGATAATGATAATAACATAACACATGTTTTTTGAAGATTAACCTTAGTAGACTTTCTGTAATGAGCAATCCTCAATGAGTTTAAACAAACTTCTACATACACCCACTTGCTCCAAAAAACTGACCAAATTCAACCATTTTAAGCTTAAAAACGTCGAAAGCTGTGTGCAAAGATGCAATAGAAGCGTCCAACGCCCAAAACACTCCGTTGAAAGCTATGCACAAAAATGTAAATAACTTTTTTAAAATACTATATTTTCGGTTTTGCATGTGTTATATATTTCAAGTCAAATCTTCTAATAGATTTTCGAGTTAGTTACATAAATTGTGTATATACTTTTTAAAATTTTCGAAGAGGAATGTGTATTTATTTAAAAAAAATTGTAATTAATATCTATATTTAGTAAAATTAAGGTTGTTGGTTGGGGGTTTAAGACGGTAAAAGTTAGTAATGGTAATTATTAATGGTTTTTGGTTGGTTAGAATGTAACTAATAATTGTTCACTAATGAGTTATGAATCATTCCTTACTAAATTAGAGTTAATGGGTTTAATTTTGTGTAACTACTATTCTGTCAATATAACACCAAAAATTAAGTCATTTTTTTAAAATCGCTGCGGAAGCATTAATTAAAATAGAATATACATTAACCCACAAATATTTACACTGTTCACAAAATCATAGTATCATTGTGTTACAAAGGATTTACAAAACATGCTCGTCTCTATTCAAAAACAAAATATCGGAGTGTTGGTCAAGTTTCCCTTCTCACAAAACCACAGCTAAACAGCTGCACTTATCAACCTGCAAAAACGGGTTAACAGTGGGGAATTAGCACATAGCTAAGTGAATGGAAGCTAAACCACAACAGCAAATAGCAACAATCAATACAAAAGCATGTAATCACATAAATCCGGAAGACCGACAGTTCAGTACAGAACCTTTCAACTAATTGCGGGCCAAAACAAAGGTTTACCGATAGCCCTTTGCTACTTGGTACAGTTAAATCCATTCCATTACAACACATGTATCAGAAAGTCTCCAACTGCTCAGCCAATAGCAAACAAGCCCAACCGAACTACACGCATAGATGACTTCCATCATATCACGATACTCGTTATCATAGCACGAGCATGTATTGGCCAAATAACACACAAGCAGTTATTTAACTACAAACATCAGATTTAACAGTTTATCAATCATCAATCACATGCATCACATCAATCATAACCTTTTACCATTCGTGAGTTAATATCCACTCACCTCTGTTCTCAATTGCACCTGCTTAGTTGTCTAATGTCACCGAGCCTTCGCAATTCCTAAGAACACAACAACACCGGAATTAGTCTTCGATTCATAAATATATATTCACATATATTTATATCAAACATAACCATAACTAACATGTTAGAATCACATATAAAGCAACCATATAACATGCACATAATCGAATCAGCAAACAAAAACTTCAATGCTGAAAAACAAAAACAATTCATCTCAAACACAACCATAATTCTTGAAATTGAGTTCTAGCAATTCTAAAGTAATAGAAACTTCATATAACATGTTTACAATCAACAAAAACACATCAAAACCAATTAAAACTTCCAAATCAACAAAACACACTTGCTAAGTTTTCTTCAAAACTTCATTAATGGTGATCTTCATGTTCAAGCATCAAAACCTATATAAAAGCTTACTGAATCATAATCATAATCAATAAGAAGATATACCAACCTTGTTTTCAATAACACACGTCAAATTACAACTTCAAAGTTTCAAGTTTGCTATGTTCTTGAGCTTTCTTTAATTGAAAGTAAACACACACACTTCACACACATAAGATAGGTGATAAAATGAGGTGGGTTAAATCTCATGTATATCCATACATACTTACTCATCGGTACACATACACACACAATTATCAATTCAAAATTGAATATCTCAACATGAGGTGGCAACCTAATAGGATAATTATAATTTTCAGTGGACTATACTGCTTTCTAGCATACAGTCAATCCAATTAAACAGCCAGTCTTAATCAATTAACATGCAACGAGGTATTATTTACAACACTCGTTCAAAAACGAATTCGTTTATTAACATAAACGTATGTGATATAAATATTTATTTAATCACATATAATCAAAGAAACACGTAAATAACCACAATTAACTTACCACCGACCTGTTAACAACTAGGCCGGGTTTACAGATGTTACACGAGGAGATCGAGGAGAATAACCATGACAGCGACTGCATCTCAATGTTGATTCTCGTTGCCAAAATTCACTTGCAGAAGAAAGTACGATTTGACTATTGTGATTGATATCTGCAACTTGTGGGGGTTGTTATGATGTAGAAGAACATTGAAACATATGGCGACTAAGATCAGAGACTAGCGGAATAACCGGTCAAAATCATCGATGAGTTGGTCGGGGGAGAGTCACCGCCAAGACGCGTCACTCGGGAAGAGATGCCGCCGATGAGTATCGCCCGGCGAACATCAAACATCCGGAGAGAAAGTGATTGAAATCTAGAGAGAGAGACGTGATATACGGGGAAGTGGGGAACTTTTAGGTTTTTTATATAATAAAGTTCTTTATTGATCATCCTTCTATAATTATTTGCACATCTACATATTATATTAAACTTGAAAAATTCGATAAGAACTCAAGTCGTCCCTCAACTTGTTATATATTTGTTATATATTTCAAGCTTGAACCAGATATGTATTTGAACCAAACTGTTGGATAAAAACTCGACTGGTCCTCGTGTTTACTACCCACAAGGCCAAAACATGATATTATAAGCAAAATAATAATAACCATAAAAACGGTCGGGTCGACCAATTTCCCTCGCTCATATGGCGACCACACACTCTCCTCCTTCCCTCACTCTTTACCACCATTCCAACCACCGCCTCATCAGCATTTTGCGATCAAATAGCAACCTGAATTTCAGAAAAATCCGGTGCACTAGCGGAGGAGATAACTCAACAAGTTCCGATTCGTCAGTCACCGATCAAACCTCCGACTCCGGAAACGTACTGCTCAAAACCGCTTGGTACGGCTCCGAGCTTCTCGGAATCGCGGCCTCGTTTTTCCGTCCACCGGAGAACGTCGTTGAAAGCGCCAATAGAGGCATCGAGCTTTCCGAAGATGGAGCAATCGACCGCTCAATTATTGTTGAAACTATCAAAGGGGATTTTCAGAGGTCTTATTTCGTTACAGGTAAGAATTTATTCATAGTCCCTTCAGTTTATAACTTCTCAACTGACAAGTTGGATTTTTATAATACTCGTAAATTCATTTTATGGAATTTGTTTTTAGGTCACAGTATTGTTGATCTGGTTCGTGTTCTTTTATTCTTGCAATGTGAATTCATCAGGCCTTAATGATTACAACTTTTTGCTACGAGCATATGTTTTGATTAATTTCAGGTGATCTTACACTGGATGCATATGAAGACGAATGTGAATTTGCTGACCCAGCTGGTTCATTTAGAGGTCTACGTAGATTCAAAAGGAACTGTACAAATTTTGGTTCTCTTATTGAGAAATCAAACATGAAACTCATGAAATGGGAGGATTTTGAGGTAAGTTTCGACACTCTTCTTTTAGAATGAACAGTACCATTGTTACATCCATGAGTTTCACTATGCAATAATCATGGGTAAATTTCGAACTCATGAACTAAATGGAGTAATTTCAACCTATTTACAAGAAATTGAGGGAATTTAGGTTAGACTTCATTTATAACTGTTTAAAACAAAATGAACCTACTGGGTCTTTCAAAGACAACTCAAGGGTTAAGGGTTTATGACCTCCAAACGTTGTCTTTTATCTGAGCAACTAAAATTGGTTTATTTAAAAGGATTGGATCACTGTTGTGACAATAGCTTTTGTGAACCATATTTAATACTCTAATTGATTTAAATCATAATAACAGACAAATATAACGGAGTTCTAATGCTTCTATTTAGCCTGAATGAGATTTAGCCCATTCCTAGTTTGTCGCATTTCAAGGTTGGGTTCAAATATCTTAATCTTATATCTATAATCATAAAGGTCTTGAACACAAGTATCTTGATCTGAAAAAATGTAGGTTCGTTTCGAAACTATTTGTCCATGTTTCTTATTTGGTTGTTCTTAGACAAAAGTCTTGATTTTAAGTTGTTTATACTTTATATATTGTAGGATAAAGGAATTGGGCATTGGCGTTTCAGTTGCACCATGTCTTTCCCTTGGAAACCTATTCTTTCAGGTATGTTTGGCCATAAATCTATAAGGAAAATGCACGTATATAACAGAAGTCCCACACAGACATCAAGAAGGTTTACTGTAAACCAAATATAATGTAACTGCTAGTTGAGTTACTCATTTTTGTATTATGCATTTCTGGAGCCTTTTTAGTGTAGCCTTATGCTTTTCCCTTGGTTGATTCATTGAAATTTCAAGCTAACATAGCCTTACACCTAAGATGCCACGGGTGGACCTACGCGCTACCGTATAAGTGAATATGCATGTTATAGTAGTGCACTAGTGCAAACCTGGGTCAGAAAATTTGTAATGTCAGAATGTTTTAGAAAATTTGTCATCTGCGTCACTAAAAGAAGAAAAAGAAAACCCGTTTTAGTAGTGGATACCCTCGTTGGAAATCATGGATCCATCACCTCAAAGGGAATATATTTGAGCTTATAAGGCATTCAAGATAGTGCAGTTCAAGAACTTGTCATAGGTTTTAACCTTTTTATGGTTTTCTGCGGTTTTCTTAATTTGTTCAACGTTGTACCCTAACAAGGTTTTGGAATAGGACAGGTTACAACTCTTAACACGGTTTCTTAATTATTAGAACAAATCGACTGATTATTCATTATACAATTACGTAAGTGTTAAAGTTTGAACTTTGAACCCATAAGCTCCAGGCTTCCTAATCAAGCCCTAACCCGGTTGAGCTTCTTAACTTTTGCTATCCAGAGCGAATCCCCTACAAGTCCCAACTACTTGAGTTTCTTAACATTTGTAATCTTCATGTAATCATATTATGATTTCTTCTACTCTTTTGTAGCTTTTTCCTGCAAACAATTACACATATAACTTGGTCCTCTTGTTGCTTATAATTTTGCTGTCGTATTTGATTCAGCATTCTCCAGACTGATAACAGTAACAAACCCCATTGTTTTCAATCTTTCATGCATTTGAATGGTAATTATGCGGAATAAACATTTTAATTTTTTCTTGTTTTCTTGGCAATTGAATTCCGTTGCAGCTACAGGTTACACAGAGTATTATCTTAGCAAAGAATCAGGAAAAATCTGCAGGTAATATAATTTTCAACAAATATGTTCAAATATACTTAGCAAATATACTTTTATAAATCTTTATTAAAGTATTTGTGGATAAATTTTCAGGCATGTGGAGCACTGGAATGTCCCAAAGATGGCATTATTTAAACAACTCCTGAAGCCTAGCAGAGAAGGATTTTGGGGTAGGAACAAAGATGGCTAAAATGCAGCAAATGTAATATATTAACTTCAATCAAATTAAAAGTGTATATATGTGTCCAGATTGCTACATAAGATTTTGACTGTAGTTCGAAATGGCACATAAGTCAACTACAGCCACCACTCCACAAAAACCCGTCAAAAGATTTTGTTCGTTTAATTTAACAAACGAACACGAATAATGACCTCATTCGTTCATTTATGTTCGTGAACATTCATGCATGCGTGTGAGTGTAGTTGTATTATGGAATATTTATACACTTGGTCGTTCGTTTATTTTCATTTAACGTTTAAACGAACGTACAGAAACGAAGACAAACAAACCTATCTCTTAAATGAACGAACACAAATACAGAATTTCATCGTTTATGCCTTCATGTAAGTTTATTTGGGCTATGCTTAGACGAACGAACACGAATAAGCCTCATTTGTATTCTTTCGGTTTATTTACAGCCCCAAACGCGATTATCTCTTATTCCAAAACTATTCTCTCTGTTTACTCTTATCGGGTATTTATCATACGTTTGAGCCTTGGGCGAATCTATAAGATCTTGATTCTTGCAAACTCATATAAACTCAAGCTATGATTCCATTCGAACTAGATTACATAAAAATTCCAACTAAAGCTATGCAATCAGTCATTTCTTTATATAAAGGTAAAAAGTTGTTGCAAGATAACATCTTTTGTTATTGACACAAACAGTCACAAATATTCAAAGGGGTATTTTGGTAAGAATGTGACTTATTTTGCCAATGAGTTGACCAAGATTTTGATTTCTCCCGAGGTTTTAGCATACCATTGGAAGTTGTATATTGCAATGTTTTAGAATTCGGGTTGACCCGGCTGGTTGAACCGGTTAATTTGTTAACCAGTCGGGAAAATAGTTCAATAATGACTAGGTTGATGACCTTTTATGACCCCTATCGAATTGGTCGAGTTTCCGGTTGAACCGGTTGACTCGGCCCTTTCAACCCAACCCGGTTTTTGGGTTTCTTTTTAAAAATTTTACATGATAATGTGAATAGGAAGGGGGGGAGGGGGTAAAGCAATACGAGATATCAATATATTATAGACAAACCTCACAAAAGCTCTTTTTTTAAGCCAAGAATTTTTATTAGAAAAACTAAAAAAAAGCTCTAACTTGGAAACAAACAGACGGGCTTGTATATATGTAAAACCATGTTAACCGGGTGGTTCAACCGGTCAACCTGGTTGACCCGTGACCCGATTGTTACACCGGGTCAACTAAAAAACTCAGTTTTAAAACATTGGTATATTGTTGTAGTTTAACCCATAAATGGGCTAACCCAAAATCAAGGATAAACCACCAAGAAGCAATTAAAGATGTAAACGAATTGAGCTACTTATGTGTTTAATTTTTATATTTATATATATAATTTTAATGAAAATTTCAAAATAATATCCGAGCTTAAACGAGTCGAGCCAGAACTTTATATATCTTAAACTAGCTGAGCTCGAGTTAAACATCAAAAGCTCTAAACGAGCCGAACTCGAGCATAAAAACCCTAAATGACCCGACTCGATAAGTATCAGGCTCAGGTTCGACTCTGTTTGTTTACGTCCTTATGAAGTGATCTCACACATTATTGAAACATAAATTTGGTTAACCCAACTTGTTTCGCAGGACTGTACTTGTACATTTTGAAGTCAGAGTGGTACGTTATTACATTGCTTTAGTTTTGGGCTAGCCCTGAACTATGAGATGAAATAAACCAAGTGAATTGGCAGTTGAATTTGAGAACAGAAGCAATGAGGTCATTCTTGCTTCATCTTCATAGACCATTTGAATATTACAAGAAATGGATTCAGGAAGTTAAAGAAAACTTGAATAAACTACCAAAAAAACAAAAAACAAATGATGCAAGTAAAACCCCAAAATGCCCTTTGTGTTTATTTTGTATTTCTAACCTTAAAAGAACATTATAGGCGGGGTGATACAGTAATTCTACAATCATGCCACAATGTCTAAGTTGTATACATCAACTGCACAAAACACACACACACACACACACACACACACCCCTCAGTGAGTCGGGTCTGGATTGAATTTTACAGATTCCCTCCAAATCAACTCTTTGATATGTTCTTCGGTGCATGATGGCTGCTCAAAGTCGAAATTAAAAGGCCTGGGGCATACTGGCTCCTCGTTGATTTCATGTAGGGGTGCCAAGTATGGGTGACTTAGTGCCTCGGCAACTGCAGTTCATCCCAAAATAACAATTCCTTGTGATCACAACTAAACACGTATGTATATATTCATATGTATATGTATGTGTAGGCATATAGGCATGTATACCTATATGGTACATGAGTACATGTATGTGTAATATGTATATACTATGCATGCATGCGTCTATGGTTGAGCCAGCAGTGGAAGTTGATAGTCAGAGAGATCTAATGAATAAGAGTGAATACTATGCACATAAGCATACATGCACCATATGTTGATGGAGGGTGCTGTTTATATCGAGTTATTGACATCAAACTTAAAGTTGAATAATAGTCTATTTGACCACACAAATTATGATAAGAAAACATATTAGAGGTTTTTTAAGAACATGCATGATTAAAAGTAAAATGGTTATAATTAGTAAAGCAGCCTTGATACCTGTAATACGCCTATTTGGGTCAAAAATGAGCATTTTTTCCAGCAAATCTACAGCTCCAGGAGATGTATTTGGGAATCTAGCAGAGAATTGTTGCCTTGGATACTGAGGAAGCTGTTTTACGTATCTTCGTGCATTATCACTTCTAAGAAATCCGAGGCTTGCATCATCTGGTGAACCTATGAGCTAAGGGAGTCAAAGAAAAAAAAATACATCTATGGTCAAAGCCCATCTCAAAACATATAACAGTTGGCATGTTTGGCAAAACCTGATTCTGACTATTTAGGGTCGAAATGATCAGATTTTGAGTAAAGAGTTGCTGCGAGAAAACTATATATTAAGAAAAATGTAAAATTTCCTGACTATAACCTTAAACAAATGTTACACAATTGTTATTCTTCAAGTCTCAATAATGAATATGAAAACACACATCTAACACCCAATATATAAAACTATTGGCGTTTTCTCCTTTCACAAACAGTCACAGATTTCCAGTAAATCACATACTGAGATGAATGTTGCCGTCTTATTTGGGGGATGGATGGGGCCATGGGGGCATATTAGTTCATTGATTTCCTACAGTATCTTCATTTTTCGTATGAACTCTCTCTAGGTCTGCAAAATTTCAGTCTAAAACTACTATTTTGCCCATAAATTGGTTTTGCTTTTAAACCATGGGGACCCAAAAACCATATGTTATGTTGTCAGTTTGGTTTGCTAGTTTTGAGAGTTTGGACCAATTTTTGTGCCTTAATGCTGCTCTTTAGGAAGAATAAAGAAGCAACAAAAAAAGGGTTACCTCAGTGATAAGTCTGAGCTGATGAACATAATCTTTGCCTGGAAAGAGCGGTTGTCTAGTCATGATTTCACCAAGAATACAACCTACGGACCAGATGTCAATAGCTGCTGTGTACTCTGAACAATTCAAGAGCAACTCAGGGGCTCGATACCAGCGAGTAACAACATACTCAGTCATGAAGTCTGTTTCAGATGTCGTTCTTGCAAGCCCAAAATCCCCAATTTTTAAGTCACAATTAGCGTTAAGAAGCAAGTTGCTTGGTTTTAGATCACGATGCAATACGTGTGCCGAATGAACATATTTAAGTCCTCGTAGTATTTGGTAGAGAAAATACTGCATATCATCAGAGATTCAATCAAATG
Organism: Drosophyllum lusitanicum; assembly: GCA_032274825.1. NCBI lineage: Eukaryota > Viridiplantae > Streptophyta > Magnoliopsida > Caryophyllales > Drosophyllaceae > Drosophyllum > Drosophyllum lusitanicum. Next base: position 6,404 of record JAUEJL010064040.1, on the reverse strand, counting down.
GCATAAACAACTAAGTTATCAACGGTTTTGAACTAGAGGTGCGATTTTCACCTATTTACTTATCAACGAGTCTATTTGGGTTATGTTTTAGCTCTAGCAGATGCAATGGGTAAAATAGAGAAGATTAACTAAAAAGGAAATTGGTCAAATGGTTGGAAATGGCCCAATGTGTAAATTTTTAATGCATAAAACCTCCGCAAGTCAGTTTAGTTATAAAAAAACTACAACATGATCAAGATAATACAATATTTTCAAGCATATTTGACACAGTAATTTTTTTTATAAAAGAAACTTCAAAATTTTGGATTAGAAGTGTCTTGTGTCGGCCCAACTTGTATTAAAAAATTAACACGAGTGATTTTTTAAACAATAATTTTTTACTCTTTTTGTCTGAATCACTCACGTTCTGCAAACTGTAGCATGGATCACGTCAATATGTGTTCTTTTCCTTCACTTTCTCAAGAACGTTTGTTTGTAACAAGAAATCAGGAATGATCATTGACTTTGGATTTTTTAGAGAAATTCAAAACTCAAAAAAAAAAAAGAGAAAGAAATTGAGCATCGGGGTATGCTACATTATTGACAAATTAATGTAAAGTCCAATGCAATTATCAAGAGAATCGAGCCAAACCCGACAGTGATCATCAGCCAGAGGTTGGTTAGAACGTATTATCTGATGGAGATCTGTGTCCATCAACTCATAAACGATGTAAACATCATTGAAGTTTTCCTTTTGTGGAGGACGTATTATGTCTTTGATTGCAATAACCTGCAAAAGTTGAAGATTAACCCCAAAATCAACCACAAGATCTTGTATTCACCGTGCTTCAAAACAATCATAATTCAAAGGATCAAAGTCACAATTAACAACATAAGAAACTAAACAAATTCTCTTTTAAGTATCATCAACTTGTGATTGTTGACATCCCACAGTTTCATGAAAGTTGTGATGTCTGACTATTCAAAATCTTGAACACTCTTTAACCAATAGCAAGACCATCTAGAAATTTGTAACAGTCGACAATCTAATTTTAACTTACAAATATCAAAAAGGAGACGTTGCACTATCTAAGGACATCCCTGAAAGGACAAAGACAATAGTTTTCATGGGATGAAGGAGTATTAAACAAAAGAAAAGAGTGATGAACTGAAATAACTTCTATTTAAAAGTATAAAAAATTCTTTGGTTGTTGTTTGATTAGTCCCTAATAGTCTTAAACTCTTAATGAGATGGTCACTGAAAGCTAAGAACCACATGATCTTATGCGTTTAGCATTTTTTTTAAAAATTCAGGTGCGTGGGTTTAGCATTTTTGTAAATACCAATATCCAGGCAAGACTCGCTAATTAATATACATGTACTTATGGGCATAAAATGAATAAAATATACAAAATTATTGAACAAAGACACATTAGGCCACAAAGTTAACAATGTTAGAAGGTACACATTAGCATCTTGGAACAAATTATCCATCAAATGGCTTCTATCAAGACTTTATACAAAGTCAATTCGAAAAGGAACTCACATTTTCATGATCCATGTGTCGAAGAAGCTTAATCTCTCTTAGAGTCCGTTTGGCATCTATTCTGTTATCAAATGCATTTCCAATTTTCTTGATCGCAACTTCTTCATGTGTCTCCGCATTCGTCGCAGCACTGGAGCAAGTCAAGAAAAGTCAACTCTTTTCAAGTTTTGACTAAACAATAATAATGAATACCAATATATCATTAAGCAAAACCATTGAGAAAGAATCCACCCGTTGCATTAAATACTCTTTATTAGACTACATCAACTAATTATAACATCGGTCATTCCATGTGCTTCAATAGCCCCAGTGATAATAACTGTGGTCAATATGAATGGCAAGTTACTAACAAGACAACATAAGTCGTTTTCCTGTTCTTGACCAGACATAAAAATAAAGTTTGAACTCGAGATCGTGACACCAAGATTTTTGAAAATTATATGGGGTGGACCCTAATGAGAATGCCAGGGCGAATTTACTATAGAATCTCATAGGTCCCGGGAACCACCTAATTTTTGAAATTTCTTTAAAAAACATGTAATATTTTTTATTTAACTTTTTTAAACCAGCTTAAAGTTATAGTAGGTACTACCTTTTACGTTGAGATTGTTGCAAGTGGTGAAACTATGGAAGTGATTTGACGAAAGGGAAGAAAATAAAGAGAGTATGAAGGTGCAGCTGTAAGTCATTCCTTTATACAGTGCTCTATTGCAAGGTTAAGACGAGTTAGACTATGAAAAACAAGAGAAAGAAGGTATTGTATTGTAAGTTTATGATCTTCTTACGATCTAGGGTCAAAATGATCAGATTTAAAGAAGCAAGTAAGTAGGAGCTTCATAGAAAATACCGTGTATTGAGATAAATGTACCATGATTCAACTATCCCCAAGTTTAAACTGATTATCTAATTATGATTGATAGAGACGCAATAGTCACTTCGAAAACGCACATCCAAACCACACCCTAAATTCAACAAGCTCCTACCTCAAAGACAATACAACCACAAAGTTTCAAGCCCGGACACATACACATAATGTAGCTATAATAACGAATCAAAGTCAAAGTCAACATCTCAGTCAACAAAATTACTGCAATTAGAACACTAAGGAACACACGAAAAAAGAATCATCTGACAGAATTCCAACAAGCATGAAGCATCATCTATATGTAGCTAAATTAACCCATCAAAAAAATCACAATGGATTAAGAGCTCATGTTTTATTAAATCAAGACCAAATGAACCCTAATGAGATCAATCACTAAATCTTATTAGAGCCTTGTAATTATTTGAAACAAATTTCACACATGAATTTTTTGCACCATTACTAAAATCCGAAGCTTTCCTAACTTGCCTCTCTAGCTGGATCACAGACAAATAAAAAATAACAAAAATCACACCTCGCCAAAATCAAATTCGATCAAAACCCCAACATCACCTACAAATTTAACAACAATAAGTAGAGTTTAAGTAGATCATGGTATGTTTCATAAACAGCTAACAGAATCTGATTCTCACCAGACAATACCATAAGCTCCTCTGCCGACAGGCCTGATAGGAGGAACATACTTTCGAGAAACTTCAAAAAGATTACCGTACACATTATACTGAACGTAACGACCACCATGTGTAGGAACCCCTTTAATATTACCATGATCAGCAGAAGTAGGTTCCATAGCTTCCTCTCTCTCTCTCACTCTCTCTCTCTACCTTCTCTCTCTATAGAAAACTGAGGTTTGGGGGAAGAAGATATGGTTTTTGACATTTGTAAGAGAGAGAGAGAGACTTAGACTTTTAAAGTGAAAGTGTAAAACCCGTGAAGAAATTTACCTTTTTAATTTTTTTAAATTTTTGTGTGGTTGAATTTATAAAATGTGAATATATGGTGTAAATCTTCACACCTGTCAACGGTTTTTTGATTAATTACCCTAAACTTCATTCATACTTCCACTCTCTTATCGAATTTCGAAGCTAAATAAAGATTAGAAAAATCAATAATAATAATAATAATAATAATAATAATAATAATAGTTGTTTCAACCTCTTGTTTTATTTTTGAGTTAGGAAAAAAAAGTTATTATTTTGTGTTTTTTAGTCCGTCGTAAATGAATATAAATGAAGTCATTTTACAATAATATTTTTGTGTTTTAAAAACTATGAGACTTGACGGGTTTTTGAGATAGCTTTCTATTTTAGGTTTAATCTTATTATCTTATAAGTTTATTAATTGATATAATGTTTGGATTAACTTATAATTTATTGATTTTAAAAGTTATTTACAAATAGAACGACTAAAAAAACATGCTTGCAAATTAAATTGTTTGAATTATACAATGTAAAGGAAAAAAAAGGAAGAATGAGGAGAGTAATTAAGTAAACTCAAGTTGATAGGCTTAAAATCTTTTACTAAATTCTTTTAAAATGACTATTAAAAAAGATTTATTTTCTAATCAGTTTCGTAAATAAGCTAACAAACTTATAAGCCCACCTAAATAAGTTTATTCATTCTCTGCATGTCATTATTATATTATTATTTAACTTTTTTACTTTCTTTTTTTTCAAATGGAATTTCGTTAAAGAAATTAATTACATCTTTCTTTCAAATTTTTATTTTTCTTATAAAGAAAACTTGGGAGCTCAATTTTTTTTTCAAATGTTCGTTTGATAACACCACCGCAAGGGAAATTAAATAAGTTTTTTTTTTGGGGGGTTGGAGAAAAAAGATGGTTTAATAAAATAGAAGAGGTGATGGCGTCATCCATGGACGTATGATGTTCTAGAAATGCATGGTAGTTAGTAAATATTATTCCATCATTGTATTTGTTGCTATCACAAGAAATAGTCATTAATTGCATGTACGTATGTATTCAATGGGAGTTGTTAGCAATGTTTTAAAACCCGGGTTTTTAGTTGACCCGGACTCCTTACCGGGTCACGGGTCAACTGGTTCAACAGGTTTGACCGGCGGGTCAACCTGGTTTTCAGATTTTTAAATTTTTTAAAACATATATGCATATGTGTGTATATATATATGTATATAAACTTGGAAACAATTACTAATCTGTTAAGAAACTAAATAATCTATCAAACATAAAATGAAATTCTATTGAGAAAGTTATGTGAACTCAATGGAGGTTTGTGCTTGAAGGATAGTCGCATGCCGGAGATGACAGAGGACAGGAGTTGCCGTCGACTGTCGAAAGTGGTTCACAACTCATTTTTAAGGTTTCTGTCGAGTGAGGGTTTCAAAGTATTGACTGTCGAGATGACTAAATCACTAAACTTTTATGTTTTAAACAAAAATATTAAAATAAAAAAATAAAAACGGGTTAAACCGGGCCGGGTTAAACCGGGTCGACCGGTTCAACTATAAAACTGGGCGGGTCAATGCGGGCCAGAAATGACCAAAAACTCGGTGTATATTAACCCGGTCTCCTCACCGGGTCACGGGTCAACTGGTCGGACCTGCCGGGTCAACCCGGGTTTTAAAATATTGCACTACACCGAGTACAACCATTTTTTGAGAAGTTGGTGAGGCCGTGAGGGGCCAAGGAGGAGACACTTTCGGTTCATGTTATACTCTCTCATTGGCTTTAGTAATTAAAAAATATTATTAAAAAAACCCAACTTTTACGTATTAAATATTTTAATTTCGTTGGCAAATCCTTTTATCCATAAATACAAATTATTCTATTCCAGGCAGTGAATATTTCTTCCTTAGGTAATTTCTCTATCTTTTATATAAAACTTTTTAAAAAATAAGGATTGTAATAAAATATTGGGTTAATTATTTCTTCTCTATCTTTTATATAAAACTTTTAAAAAAAATAAGGATTGTAATAAAATATGGTTTAACGATCAAAGTTTTAGCTCAGTTTCGTTTAACCATTAAAAAAATTTATTAAACGATTTTATTATAAAGTTTTAAATTTTTTATAATTTAAACTTCAAAGTCTTTTCCAAATAGTTTAAACCTTAAAGTTTTTTTTTAAAATCTGATTAATCCCTTAACTTTTGTATGATTTTTAATTTTACTCAATTTAGTTGATTATACATGTTAGGGGGTGTTTGGTTGGTGTCATTTGAGGGGATTTCATGGGATTAGGATTTCAAATCCCTCCAAATGTGGTGTTTGGTTTGGCAAAATATGATGGGATTTCAAATCCTAAGATTTTATAAAATCTCACAGATGAGGGATTTCTAAATCCTTCTACCCCCTGGTATTTTGAAATCCCTCAGATGAGGTATTCTCTCCGGCGAATATTCCGGTGAACCATCACCGATTTCGCCGTCGCCGTAACCTGTTTGTTGTCGCCATTCACCGTCACCGTCACCCGTTCGCTGTGGCCATTCGCCATCGCTTCGTTGTTCGCCGTCGTTTGCCTTCGTACGCCGCGTTCACCTTCGTTGTCGCCGTCGTTCGTCGTCCACCATGATAAACCCGCCATCGTTTGTCGTCCACCGTTGTTCGCCTTTGTTGTCGCCGTCACTTTGTTGTCCACCGTCAGAAACCCTTCGTCGATGTTCGCCGTCATTCGCCTTCGTCCGCCTTCATTCGCCTTCGTTGTCGCCGTCGTTCGTCGTCCACCGTCGTCGGCCGTCGTTCGCCTTCGTTGTCGCCGTCGTTCGTCGTCCACAGTCAGAAACCCGACGTCGTTCGTCGTCCGCCATCGTTCGCCTTCGTTGTCGCCGTCGTTCGTCATCCACCATCAGAAACCCGCCGTCGTTCGTCGTTCGTCGTCCGCCATCGTTCGCCTTCGTTGTCGCCGTCGTTCGTCATCCACCATCAGAAACCCGCCGTCGTTCGTCGTTCGTCGTCCGCCATCGTTCGCCTTCGTTGTCGCCGTCGTTCGTCATCCACCATCAGAAACCCGCCGTCGTT
>JAUEJL010064029.1:0-17820 GCA_032274825.1 Drosophyllum lusitanicum | reverse complement strand
TGGATGGTGGTGGTAGATCTGTAGCTGTGACTGAATCAGGTATGAATTCCAATTCCTTAGGTATAGGTAACCAAACATAGTGAGCCAAGATTTAGATTCCAAATCCTTCAAATTCCAATTCCTTCCTACATTCCAATTCCTTCAAAAAACAATCCGCAAACCAAACGCCACCTTAAGGTCATATTGATGAAATGCGTAAATGATCAATCAGGAAAACACGATAAACACAAGTGCAATAAAATAAACAATGGCCCATGAAACAAGAAAAAGATAAGCCAAATGCAACAAAGAATAATGGTGTACCAAGTTTTATCTCTGAGGTGATATTGCCTATAGCGTGAAGGAGTCCAATCGTTCCACATGCATTTCCCACCGTTTGTCTCATGAAGTAAACTCCATCAAAAGGACCCTAAAGCTCACAAAAGCATAACAGTTCACAAAAGCATAACAGAATATTGTGATTACAATAAAACAAAAGGACTTCATAAACATACCTTCACTTCAAGTGGAAGATTTACTAAAAGTCAATTAGGAACCTACCTGTATAGTTTCGTTTTGCTGATGTCTTTCTTTTTCGCTCTAGAATACACAAGTAAAACAACAACACTAATTATTATGACATAAAATCCTTAGAAAATGAAAAATTTCAGCACAAAATTAAATAAGAAATGTTGTAAGGATAACAACCAACCTCCGGTGTGATAGGGTAAAGAAAAAGCACAGCAAGTACCGGCTTTGGGACCATTTCCAAGAGTTCTTCATCCAATCCATATACATCATTGCATTCTGCCTCGCCTGGCGGGAGACCAAGGCCCCATAAAAACTATTCAAACACAAAAGGCATATCAAATCCACACAAGCATTTGAACTCATCTAGTGCTTTAACAAACAATATAGTAACACAAATTTGCAGATGTAGATAAAAACTAACACATAACACATCTCACGAATTACTTTTGAACGTAATATACGTATACACTAATACAGTAGGATTGCTTATGTCAATTACACTATGACTCTTTCATATGCTTGAGCTCACCTCCAGAAACATAAAGTGACTATTAAAAGCTTTGCTAATTCAACAATAACTAGGCAACCACCATAGAGAATCGTGCATGGACTTTAAAGCTACTAGGATTTAGGAGGAGCGATTTTTCAATCATCATTCATGCATCAAAATGCCATGAACCGTGAGCGCACTCAAAGCAGAAGATTCACAAGATTATTTCCAGTACCCATTCTCTAATGCGTACATATAGTCCTAATGAAGTAAACAGAACCTATTCTTTTTTTTTTAACGGCGAGGTAGTTATTAGTTGTTAGTGGGCTGGGTCCGCATTGGCAGTACGCGAGCCCCAAGCCGCTCCTGAGGGGAAAACCCCCACCCCTTCACCACAGAAGGAAAACCTCCACGAGGAGACTCAACCCGAGACCTCCCCATGTGGTAAAATCCTTCTGACCACCAGGGTAAAATCCTAATGAAGTAAACAGAACCTATTCTTACCTCTCTGTTTTAAAAGGTACTTTTTTTCTTTCTTTTTTTTTGTTTTTAGGTATGAACCCTAATCCATCGATGAGCTGAACATCTACCACATAGATTATCAAGCGAACTTTAAAGAACATTAAAAGACATAACCAGATAGTATTTATGCCCAATTGAAGAGAAACACAAACAAACAAGAAGCGACTTAAATGTAAATATAGATGGAGGAAAAACCTGGTTCATAACATCGGGGTTCGCTTCAAGGGGAAGCCATCGTTTAGCAGAAGAAGCAGTTGCTGCCATTGTTATATGATCGAGGTTACTTTCTACAGCTTCTGTAGGAGAGAAGATGGTATAAGGGAGGCCTCTTCTAATAGCTTAGAATCAAACTTCACAAAAAGGGAAATGTCGCCGACTCGTAGTGGATCGGATCGGCTTTCAATTGGGCTGTTGGAACATTTTAACTCGGGGGATTCATTAACTTTTAAATAAAGACCGCTTAACATCCCGTTTATAAATATGAGATGAATAAAATAAATTGATTGGATATATTGCTTAAAAAGATTCGTGTAGTTCTTTCATTATTTGTAATTGACACTGCTAGGTTCTGAGAATGATTGTCGTCTGTTGTTCTGATGAACCATGTTTTTTTGTTTTTTTCTTAAAGACTATCTCATTAAAATTCTTTTTAGATCTGATGACGATTGTTTTTATAATTCATAATTGAAAAGTAAACAATGAAGATGATGAGATTCAGATAACTAATTCAAAGGCATTTAAGAAAATAAATGGACATGATTCGTGAAAAATATTCTAAAAATAGGATAACATCATAATTTTATTATTTTAATATATATTAAAGATTAAAGATTAAAAATAAAGATAAAGATTAGACACGTCATGAATTTTAATTGGTTAACCGAAATTGAAATTTAGAATAATTTCTTGACCTAAAAATTGGGCATTACTTTTATCGGTACATTTCAACATTTATATTATCTTTCTAAGTAATTTGCCCAAATAATAACTAACACATTGACTATTTATTTTGATGGAGCTTTTAGTTATATAAAGATATTGGTCAAAGTAGTTATAGCTTAAAACCTTAAAATCTCATAAAATGACAAAAAAATAAAATTCTAAATAAAAAAACAAAATTAATTGAAGAATATTTATGTAAGTTGTTTTACCAAATTTCTGAGCTTTTAGGAACTTGTTTTTTAAATATGTAGTAAGTTGATAGAGGTGACGACGGAAGGTGGAGGTAGTAGTAGCAACGAGCGGTAGTGGTGTGATGGTTGTTACTGTTGGTGGCGGCGACGACCGTGACAGTCTATGATGGTGGTAGCGGAATGGTGGCGAAAGTGACGGTGGTGGACCAATTCACTCTTGAATCCATGGTGATGGTGGTGGTTGTCGATGGTGGTAGTGCCGATGTTAGCAGAGGCAGCAAATCGACGATCCGTGACAATTGATAATGGCAAGCGATAGTTGATGATCATGGCAACTATGACAGGATGGGGGTGGTGGTGGCTTTGGATGGTGTTAGTAGTGTTATTGGTGGTCATTGGTGATGGTAATGGTGATCGGTGGGGACAAACGTACTTGAATCCATTACCCTCAATTTATTAGAAAGGGTTTATTACCCATTAATTGGCAATGATTGATTATATTTCACACATACACACGCAAACACACACACACAAATGTATTTACACATAAATATCCTCATATCCTGCTCAGATTGGTTCCGTTTTTGTTGTTGTGTGTTTGTGAGTGTGTGAGAGAGAGAGAGAATAAGAGTTGTGTTATCAAAATAGAAGAGATATCATGATCCTTTGAAAGATAAATGATATCAACTAACGAGCCATCAAAAAGCTAGTTATCTAGTACAACAGGATAACAATACCATATGATGTCTTTTCATACAAACCTATACTATGTCCGAATAAAGTAAAAAACTGAAGAAATACAAATCAAAACATCAGTTAATATAAGTCCGACTACATCAAAAACAAATTTTGGAGCAAACAATCCCCATACCTGCACACACACAAAGATGAAGCAGTTAAATAACTAACTACATAACCTGGTTGGATTATAAATAAATATAGGATACACAGTTAAGGTCGAATAACTACATAAACTCATTAATTAACTTATAACTAAACACTTTTTGCCACAAATTTAGCAACAATTTCTAATTTTGATATTTTCTAAAAAAGTTGAAATACTAGGTAAGATAGTTGGATCTCATAAGTTACAAGTACATATGCATTTTGACTTATGAGGTCAAAGCTATTCTTTTCTAAAGATGGAATGCGTCCAGATTTTGTCCCGAACTTAGCAAAGTTTCTAATTCTTATTTTTTTTCAAAAAAGTTTGCTGTGGTTGATTGCATGCGTCTATGTTGTAAAACTTGCTAGGCGCTACTCGAGCGGTCAACTAAGGTGTAGCGAGTAATCAACATGGTCGGGGAGTACTCACATCGAGTTATTTTGAGGAAATTCCGAAATTATATGTATGACAAATAGCCAATTTAACAAGTCCAAGAAAAACTAAAAAAGATAGACATGTTCACTAACAAGATTTTTCCATCAAAGTTGCATTTAAATTGAAGAGAGTTGAGATTTTTTTTAGTTTCTAAAAATCATCGCCCGACTTTGACTTTCTGCTTCCTGCCCTAGACTGAGTTGGACCAAGTTGGCACAAGTTTGACCGAGAACCCATTTTTTGGCAGATTTTGCTCAAATCGCCTCGGTCAACGATTAGCGAGTCCAAGCCAAGTACTTGGCCGACTTTACAACACTCTATGTGTGTACAAGAAAAATTAAAACCTTTCACGAAAATATATCTGATATTGCAAATTTATCTGTGCAACCTGAAAAGTAAAAGGGATTTTTTTTTGGAACATAGTCATGAGTTAAAGGTTTAAGAGCATACCATCAAATGTCGTCTTTGGATTATGACACATAGAACAGTAAATGTGGTTGTAACAGAGATAATAAGCCCGTATATCAGATAAACCTGTACCAGAAGAATTATTGAACTATTAATCGATGCAGATTTTAAAAAGGTTAGTTAAAAAATTAAACAGAAATTACCTGAAATAATTGTATTAAAGAATCCCTTGTCTGCTTAGATTCGTTTGACGAGTATTTGTATACAACAAGAAAAGGAAGTCCAAGAGTTGGAAGAATGTGAGAAAAGCCATAAGTCTCGATCGTTAAAAGGATAGCTTGGGGTATAATTGTAAATTCATCAAACCTGAAACATTTTAGCCATTATGTTTTCAAGATTAACAATTTAGGAATTTAATAATGGTTAACAAAAGTAGAAGAAGAAATGCACTAACCCAATGAATGCAGCAGCGTAGCGAAGGCCATCAAAAGCACACCTACATTAAATTTTGTAATAAAGTTATGTAAAAGTGGCAGGCAGGTTGGGTGACAGGGTCCACTTGTTTTCATTACAGGTCAAAATGGTTGGGTCGGGTCAGGCAGGGTGATTTGGCCCACACCATTTTCTAGACAGTGCTTGTGTGAAGGATTACAGAAATCGTGATTATAATAAAAAAACTTGGGTGAATTTTAACCCATACAACATCGACCAAATGACCCGTTTCCCTTTTGCCTTTAATTTTTAACTTGAGGTTGAAATAAATCATAACTCAAATCATCACATCTACAAACAAATAAAAATTATAAACAAACTTTAATATCTCTCATAGTTGCTTACCAATGACCCGTACAAAAGAAGAGACACGAAGCTAAAAGGCTCCACTGTGTAGCAGGGGAAGAATAGCAAACTAACAGACTTGTTGTGCCATTCTTATCATCTTGGTTCAGGCCCTTTAACCTCACTATCAGCAAACCTACAGAAAGCAAGAAACAAAAACAAAATGCAACAACTAAAAACAAATAAAAATTTGACCATTTTTTGAACTCTTTTAAAATTTTATAAATAATTTATGCCTTAATTATGATTACAAAAACACTACAATGACTAAATTACTATAATACTATAAATCTTGGGACAAAAAAATATGTACGAGACTGAATGTGATAAACAAAGCAATTTAAACCCGTTTTTACCCGTTCTCCATTTAGCTAAAGAAAAAAAAAACTGGACTGATTTGACCGGTTTGGAATACACGCAAACTAGGCACCAAGTTGAGCCAACTCGAAATCGACTCCGTTTAAGTCGAGCTCGAGCTACCCGAATAGAGGTTCAAGTCAAACTCGAGTATTAGAATACTCTTATTGTAACACACACAAGCCTATCGAGCTTGTGCTATATGACATTTCTAATCCTTTTTGTATATGTACACCTACGTAACTATAGTACCATATGATTGAGTCAAGTCAATTCGTTTCGAGCTTAAAAGTATGTACTCAAGTTGTGCCAAGTTTGAAAAAAAGGTTAATTAATGAGCTCCAGCTTGAAAATAAAGGGTCGAACTCAAGTAGAATTTAGAGGTTTGAATTTAATAATCACGTCCGCTCAAGCTTGACAATGTGTCCACTCAACTTGATTAACCTATAACTACACAAGCCAAATCGACCTATTCACATAATAATTGACATCTCCACAATTTATAGATGTCAAGGGGAAAAAAGAGAGGGGGGAGGGTACCTCCTAAAATTGATGCCAAAGCAACCCAGGGTCCTTGTCTCCCAGACAATATAATGAGAGTCGAACTCCATATAGATAACATAGCCACTGTTTTTATCAACGTTCTTTCCCCCCATTTTGAAATATTTTTTTCTTCAAAAAACCGAAAAACTGCAAGGCACAGTAATTGTACAATGCCCATAATGTATATCACACGTGGAATAAAATTGCCTTTAAATCCATCAAATATGTCTGGTGCCATATTTGAATATATACTACTTTCTAAGGTCCAATGAATTGCAACTAGAATATAACTAAATATGCTTCCTGTAATAATAAATTTCAAAATCCAGTTACTTGAGCTGCAAGCAATGCTTTTGTAGAGCAGATAAGCCAATATGATTAAAGGTGGTATTGGCACTATGTCAGCTATGTATATCCAACCATGAAATTCCAATACTTCATGAGGACCTTGCTTTGATAGCCCAAGTTCAAGAACGAATCTTAGGACGGAGATCAAAAAAACAAGTGCAACGGCCTGTAAACAACAACCAGTCAGGCCCACCCCAAAAAGGATAAGAATAAACAGATAAATAAATGAACCTTAGAGGTGGCAAGATTTGGGTTCAGGTAACGGGTCAAAATAGGTACAGATTAAACGGAGACAGGGTCGTCAAAACAGGTTCGAGTCAATACAAGTCATCTTCTAGAATGGGTCAGTTGTTTGAATCATGATTGCATAAACAAAATTACAAGGTCGGGTCGAAATAGGTCATGTTTTAGAAGGGGTCAGTAGGGTTGGGTTGACCCACAAAAGTCTGTTCACTCTTACAGAGTAGTTAATGAGTTAATTATGAATGCAAAACAACATTTGGGAAAACTACAAGGAGAAGCAACACCCTTGCCATTCTTTTAACCATATGATGCAACAAATAGAATTCTATGGGAAGAAATGGCAAGTAATATCAAAATGGTTATAGAAAAAGATGTTAAATATTGCACTTTTTTGCAGATCTCCATTACAGTAATAATCTAGATTTCTAAATAAAACAATTTAGGAGGACGTATGCATTAAAACAGACTTTTGTGCAACATTAACCTGTTTAATAATTTTGAATGGTTCCCTTTTCAGCTAACTTCTTTTTATTTGAAAATTTTCCAGATTTAACACAACCAATATTGACCCAGAAGTAAGTAAATGGGCCAAAATTACCACCACCACCCCAAAGAAATGAAAAAAAAAAATACAAGTGAATAAATAATAAAGTCATGTCATTTCCAATACTCACCTCGGATATCATCTTCTTTGTGGTGATTGAATGGCGTAAGCTTAGCATGCCAATAGAGGCCAAAAGAAAACTCGTCATTTTTCCTTCTTCCACTATCTCAGATAAAAATAAAAGAGCAAAAAATTACATATAAATAAGAGAGCACTAAAGTTTTATAAATCACAATCAGCACTTACATATGTAACTGTTCGATAAGAAGCTACATGCACGTGCAGCCACTACAATACAACTAACAATCAACCCGAATGAAACCGTACTAATTTCAGGAGACAGGAAGTCAGCTTTATATATCTCATCTACCCTTTTGATCACAAGTAAATGTATGGATATCGATGTCAACAAAATGCCAATACCAATACCCATCATTTTTAAGTTAAATTCGGTAAATTTGGTTCGTGCAAGCTCCGCCACACGTGCCAGGAAATTAGAATATAAATCTATTTGCTTATGGAGTGCATCAAATGAGGTGCTACAAGAACTTGACCAATTCAATGCCTGAGAATATATGTCATTTACATGCTTCAAGTCATCACTGGAGAATCCAACAAGTGATGAAGCTGTATAGACATCTATGTATTTCTTCACCTACATGTGAAGGTGAATATTAGAAAGGAGAATTAATCTGCTGAGAAAAGAAATAAAAGGGGGCATTTACAGTTCAAATAAAGAATTGTAGTAGACAAATTAACAGGAATAAAACTGATTAGTCATTAATTATTAGTATTTCTCCATCTAAAATTATTGAGTAAGCTTACTGTGTTCAAACAAAAAGTAGATAGAATTAACAGGAATAAAACTGAATATTATTAGTATTTCTCCATCTAAAATTAATTAGATTATTAGAAGCTTGAAAAGGTTAGTACCCAAACAGTGGGCAATTATTTAACCCAAAAGCAAAGTACACAACAATGAAGAATGCAAAGTACTCAAACAGTGAGTAATTATCACAGGTATTCCAAACAGCATTTAAAGTTCAAAAATAATAATTATTAGTACCTGCCAAGAATTAACACAGAGTACTTTGGCATAACTATGCATCCACTCTTCCGGTTTTAGTTGACTGTGGCTACTGCCCATATCATAGCCTTCAAGATTCCATGTACCAGCAACTAAAGCATATAACATTGGATTAACACGGCCGATGCTGTTAAGAAAAATAAACAGGTGTAATATGTTTCAAAATAAAGAATCAACGGTATGTCCAACAGTTACAAATTTGGTCCCTAAAGTTATTATTAAAAGATTAGTCCCCCAAATGTGTTTTTTCTCAGATTTGCTCCTGCCTCTGATGGTGCTAATTTCTCTCCATTAAATAAGCCATGTGACTATCACACGAAGGTACTTCAGTCTTTTCCACTTCCTTTTGTTACGTGTACAATCAGAACTTATTTTGCTGATGTGTACTCCACATGTACGCAATTTAGCTTATGGATGTGTTTGGCCAAGATAGCCGGTAGCAGAAAGCTGGAACTTTTATTTGTATATATGTGTTTGGCCGAGTGGCTGGAAGGTGGAGTTGCAAAGTGTAAAAAGACAAATAATAAAATTAAATGGCAAAAACAATTATTAAGGTTACTTATGTGATTCTATGTATTAAAAGCTCCTAAAAGCTTCAGGTAGCCTTTTGTTTTGGAGCTTTTTCTTTCAATATGAAAGCTTCTAACTCCACATAACAAACGAGGCTGAACACTTTTACTTTCAAAACGAAAAGCATGCGCCCATCGAAACACATAGACCGAGATGAAGACAACCTATCATCATCGGACATCCCCGACCACCACATCAGCCACCTCCCCGATCACCAACAACCACTATATCAAACCACACACAAAAGAAAAACTGCCACCCATCACCCCCCGCCCCTCCCTCCCTCCATTTAAGTAATCCGATTTACAGATCCAAATCACCAACACTGACTTGAAGAAGAAACTATGGATCTTAAGGGGCAAAGAGCATATATTGCCAATTCAAACAGGGATGACACCAATGGAGTTGGTAAAATAAACAAGCTAATTACACAATAGTTACATAAAATGGACACCCGTGTACTAAGTGACAAGATTCAGGTTACCCAAGGGTGAATTATGAAGAAATTAGAATCGTGCATTTACTATGTCAAAGAAGAAATACAATTAGCCACCAAACAGGGTCTACTCATCAACCATCCTCCCAAGTCCCAACATGGCAACATCCCAGACCACCATAGTAGCGCTCACACACACAAGAAAGTAGGAATACTGACCATAGAATGAGGGATATTCATGAATAAAGGAATGCTTCATTGATGCACTATTTTAATCTTTTTTACCCCTTCTTTGATTGACAAAGAAATCATAGATTTGGAAACGACTTAACACATCATACATTAACCTGACCAGCAATTCAGCAAACATCTGATCTGAAACACTAGCATTAACATTCAAAGAGGTGATTGAGGCGTTTCGTTTTTGGTGAATCGAGAGAGTAACTTTTTTGTTGTTGAAATAGATCTCATCAGTCAACAGGAGATGAAAATCTGAAACTCGAGTTTGAATCGTTGTCATTTCTAACGTTAGGATTTGTAAACACCATGAACAAAGATTCTTGGTCATTGATTGAGGAATCAAAATCTCCTACAGCCGTTGAACCTCCATTACTGGCATTTCTCCAAAACTTTAGCAAGATGAAAACATCAATTGTTGGGAAAGCGAGGTGGTGGGTGTTGGAGGTTTGATGTGGTGGTTGCGAGAGGCGAATTTGAGCAAAAAAGACATGCCTGGGTGTTCATGGATAAAACTCCAATAAGTGCTAAAGATGCGTGTTCTTCCTTGATATACACAAAAGGATGAAAATACTAGTTAGAGGAGTTACAAGGACCTATTAACCACTCCAACAAGCTGAAGTGTAAATGAAATTAGGAGCTTGTGATGAATCATCTTGTTGTAGAGGGTGAGAGGCCTTATAGAAGACAGATATCTTGAGCCCTAATTGGTGGGATATGAGAGTACCATGGACGGCCAGTCGTAAGTTGCAAGGTATGCCTACAATGTGTTACCAAGTGAGAGTGTGACTAGCATCTCCAATGAGATCCAAAATGAGTATCCTTCATACGCATTTGTAGGAGAATCTATTACCAAGAGGACATGCCATAACAAGTAGGAAGGCCTACGAGCAATAATTATTATAATGAGGGATCAAATCGATTTTATTATTATTATTTCCGGTTTACTTCAGCATTCCTTTAATTAGTTTTTCTCGCCCACAAAGGTCGAGAACTTTTATAAAAAGGTCCAGCAGGCAATAGGATAGAATAGGGCAACAAGAGTTTTGTAAGACGATTGGCATACGAGAGAGCCTACGCCTCAAACTGTAGGACCATTTTCTTTGTTTTTATTCTTAAATAAAATTGTTCCAATTTGATTCATATCAAATTGGTGTCACAGATTTTTCGATCTTGGGAATTTGATACAAATAAGGAGGGGCAGGATGTTAATACTTTTTTTATCTCCATTCAGTTTAGGATTTTATTTGCTTTCTTTTTTTGGTTTTCTCTTGTTCACCAAGTCGAGGTATGATTATAAATAGACTGGTTAGGAGTTAGGACTAGAGAATGAGAAGGATGAAGAAACTTCCTAATCTACAAGAATATTATCTTTGTATTCTGCGTTCTTTTGATTATCAATAAAATGTACAGATTTGAAGCAATTATGGTCTTGGTAACCAGTGAGAGGGATGACGGAACATTCAGATTTGAAAGCTGGTTTGCGGCAGCATCGAACAGAGGTAGCAAAGCGGATGTCCAGATTGTAAAACAAGTTCGATTTTAGCTAGGCAAGATGAATACTGAGATTGAGTCGTTGAATGTTGAATTACTCCAGAGGAATGAACTCGCGGATCATAGGCATGGAGAAATAATGGAGTTTTTGTGGTTAATTACCAAAAAGACAACCATTCACGCCAGTTTTACCATTGTCTAACATGGGCTCTACTCTCTAAGACCAAAGACCTGTTAAAAACCCGATCAGGTCCCACCCAAGGATCTGTGCTTCCAGTCCATTAATCCAGTCCATAAATTTCCCATTTAAGAACGATGTTGAATTGCAATTTTCTCATTACACGGCAGAATCATTGGTGATGCGATAGAGGAAGGAGAGCGTGGAAGGCTGTCAAGGTCGCATGCATTGGAATTCAGGGAAAAGGAATGGGCAAACTGGGTCTGGGAAGCAAAACAGGACTGACCCTAGGGATGGCTCATGGGTGACAGGGCTGACTATCCTCTCTGGAAGCTGAAGATTCCAATTTATAAAGGAGATGACGCGCATGGATGAATTTATCGAATGGAACGGTACTTTGACGTTATGGAAATCAAGACTGCGAGACGTCGGGCTGCAGTTTTATGCATGAAGGGGCTGGCTTTATCCCGGTATCCTAGGATTGAATGTAGGATTCTATTCGATCATGGAATGAAACATTGCCTTTTAAGGTTCAGCAGTCGCGTGAGAGTTCCTTATACTAACAATTGTTGTCAATCATCCATGATAGCTCGTCTAGAATATGTAGTTTGTTCGAGAGGATGACTTGTCGTATGCCTCCCCCATTTTTTTCAAGTACTCTTAAAGCACTCTCCATGTTTAAGTGCTTATCAACTTGTCCAACCCGCTAAGGAAGATAGAGCTAACTGTCCTTCCTTCAACATAGCCGCCATATGTTATCACTATTTCAAATACAGTAATTTTTACCTGCCTCTTTTCAAGTTCTAAGTGCAGTCCTCATTGATTATAACTGTGGTCTAGCTCAAATACACCCTAGGTCTTAAAAAACAACAATTTCCGTTCAAACTAGCACCATCTGGTAGCTAGTTTACAGTGGAGAGAAGAATAAAAAATGTTGGGACTGCTCATGGAGACTACTTCATGATTGAAAAACTACGACAGCTTTCTGTAGGTGGAAGACCAGTTGTCGAACAAAGTGCTATCTATCTAGCTAAACAAAAGTTTCCAAGAAGTTCAGAGGGGATATTGGTAGCTAAACATAGGGTAAGCTAAAAGTTCCAGCCATGTTAAAAGGAGAAACAGGCAAACTTGAGTCTCTTATGGTCATTATGCTCTCTACCAACAAGACCCTATGTTTAGAACACGAGTGAAGGAGCTTGAAGGTCAGTCAGCCACCAAACAGGAGTCCCTACATGAATTGGACAAAAGAAACTTACCAGAACCAAGGAGGGAGGCCCTCAATAATAAATAAATCGCACATGCTGAAAAGATCAATCACTGTATGCAGGCCTTAAAATTGGTTTCAAGGCCCAAAGGCTCTACTTCAAAATGTTTGTTTTCAAGGCCCAGGGGTGTCCACTTAGGGAGTTAGGGTGCCATCCTCAGCCCTACCTCCAAGGACAAATGCTACATCATTACTGAGGGACCAATTTCATAACAAATCAACTCTAGGGACCAAATTCGTAACTGAACCAAAAATGTAGTCAACTCGGTAATTATCTACTCCTTGAGCAGTAAGCCTCCAAGAAAGGCATTGATAGAGTAAAGACATTAATTAGTGAAGTAAAACATTTTGATGCAACAATGGTCCTTTTAGATATGAAATTTATAGGAAGCTTTCTACACACCTTCCAAAAGGAAAAGGGATTCCTAGCAATGCCGACACTGTTGCTGCAAAATCAAGCTGCAAATGCACTAGTCAGGTTGCTTCATAGCCAAAAGTGAAATCACCAAAAAAAACCATTATATCACATGCGCTCATAATCGACCATCAAACCTGCTCAATAGAACTAATGCACACCTTCCTCCCATCCTGTGAACACAAAAGAATATTAATTCTAACAATTATTAGCAAATATTGCAATAGAATGTCGAGCAAATAATCTAGATAAATTGAATATACATGTATACCAGATCTAGTTTACAAGATGAGGTGTCAAACTCTGATGGAATAGAAGGTGAAGGCTTTTTCAAACTCATTGCAAAAATTGATGTTTCAACCTGTATATATGCCACTAATTAGATTGACATACACTATAATGTTTAGCAAAGTTGTAGAAAGATTAGCCGTTTCGTTTTTATTTTTATTTTTAAAAAGTTGCACAGAGATTATACCTCTTCGGCAGTCCCACCACCATGATCACCATTTACGGTTTGTCCATGATCACCCATGACAAGAAGTAAAGTGTTTTCATGCAAGCCCCCTCTACCAGATTGGCTTTGCAGCACTTCAACAACTTTCTGAAAAAAAAACTAAAATATATACAGGGAATACAGAGATAATTACACATCTCTACTACTCTATAATGCGTTTGGACAATTTTCTAAGACCAATTTTAAGTTAAGTAAAATAACCTCTAACGACAATTTTCTAAGACCAATTTTAAGTTAAGTAAAATAACCTCTAACGCATCTTTTACAATACCTTAAAGCAATAAACATTTAAACTAAATTTGAGTTGAATCTAATATGCGATAAATCACACAAATCAGTTATAAATATTTAAACTAAAAATAGTAACGATCAAGAATTCAAATAGTAACAGAATTTAATATGCAATAATATATGTGTGTATATATATAGTATCATACTATCATTTTTTTTTTAAAGAATTTAATGGTTTTTTAATTTGAAAATTTTATATACGAGTGTTTTTAACTAAATTCTAAACTAAAAATTTACTAAATCGTATATAATAAATATATCCTTAAACTATTAATAAACTAAGCTCAACTATTAAAAATAATAGTTCGAAAAACCTATATGGCTATATTATCAACAAAATTGGTTAAAATTATATATTTCTTCAAATTTTAGTGTTTTTGTTTACATTTTTATATTATAAAATTCATGTATAAAATTAAGGTTATCTAAAAATGCAATAAGTTGACATTCAAACTATTACTAACATAAACTCATTAAGCAAGAAACCGAAACTTATACATATAAGCAAACAAAAAACATGCCGTTCTTCAAATTTAAGTGTTCACCTAGTTTTAAATCTATATAAAGAACACATGTTACCAAGAACCACACTCTTCTCAATCTAAGTTGGTTCAAAAGTAATACATTGAATTGACATACTATCAAAAAAACATATTGTGCACTATTTTACTCATATGACCTTGTTATATATTTCACAATATAAAGTCACCCAATTTGCAGAAATAAACTGTATAAACATACCTCCAATTGTTCATTATACTGGTGCAGTTTATCAATCATTTGAACTGAATCAACACCAAATATATGACCAGCATGATCCTGTATGAACCATTATAAACCATGCTTATTGTTATATACTTATATCATACAGAATTTAAGGAAAAATAATCTACTTTGTACAGACATCAAGAATCAAAATATATAGGAACTCTTAGACATTAATTAATTGTTCTTGTCATGAAATTTTTACAGTAATAAGATTTAAAAAAATGCATGTCACTCCATTACCGTGCATGAACTCTATTGTATCACCAATAGTAATTAAAATCGTGTTATCTTTTTTGGATATACGAATAAGATTAAAAGAGCAAATACTAAAAATCATCAAACCTTATTTCTCAATTGAGAAACATACCACCCCAAGAAAATGTGCTATAAGAACATCCCAATCATCCCCATACAGCGTTGGAATTAGGTGGTCAATACAACCATTATCCACCTGCAAAAAAAGCATATTACAATAACCTCATTAAACACAGACCGGTATATATAAACATATATCAAATACATGAACAAATTTAGACACTTGTTTATAGAGCATACAGTATCCAAATCTTTAACATTGAAAGAGGGGTAGGGATATGATTTATTAAAGTGGTGAGGAAACAACTGTGTCCAGGTATCATCTCCCATCATCACAATTCGCTTTCCATTTTGAACAAGCTGAAAGAAATAAAATAAATTAATGAATAATAAAAAAAATTCTTGAGATACCAAATTTAAATCCATATAAAGATTGTAAACAAGATATTAAGGGTGAATGATAATAAAACCTGATGTATGAGGTTGTCTTCAACAATTTCAGGGGCTCCAAAGCTATTCCCTATGTCAACAAAAGTCGGGAGCCCGCCTGTCGTCAATCCCTGCGCAATGATATAAATCTGAATCCAATTGAAAATACCTAAATACCTAGTTACCTACATAAGGTTTACATTCTCTAAGTATCTTATAGTTTCTTTTAGTGTCATTACCTAATTCCTATTGAATTCATACCTTTCTGAAATTAGTATTACATTATGATCTACATTATCTGTAAAAGCCAAGATAGTTAAAGGTGAAGGTGATGTGCCCTGATTAGGGGCTAAGGCAAGAGGCGACAAAAGGAGATAGCCTGAGTAAACTTTTCTAATTAAATAGTACAAATAGCATAAATGACATAATTTAAGATGGAAAGAAAAATAAAAAGCATAACTTGAAGGTATATAAAGCTAAAAATTAATAGTGAAATTGAAATACCAAATAGGTGGAAGTTTTACCCAAAAAGAGGAAGTCTAAGATGTCTAATCTTAATCACTCTCTTAGAAATTACCCTCTCCTATACCCACAATATCATCTTCATTCCTGAGATTAACATCCTCATCTATTTCATCAAATAGGACTTAGGATTGGCCTACTCCTACTTGAAGATGATGCATTTCTTCTAGTACAGTGTGTTGGTCAATTAACTCCACTTGCACTTGATACATTACCCCAACTCCCAAGTAAGCCCATCACCAAAAACTAACTCATCCTCTTCATTTATTCTAATCCCCTTGAACCCCATGTATTCATACAAAGAGAGGAAAGGCAGAGCCGCAGAGGGATAAAGCTTTTCCTTTTGTGTTTTCGAATTTCTTAATTCTATCTTATTCTAATCCTTATGGACTCCATGTATTTGTACGAAGGTAAGAGAAAAGAAAATATGACCGTTGAAAAAAAGAGAAAGCTGCCATTGAAAAGTAGACGTTGGGGAAATAGGCCTTGCCTCGTCACCTTAGGGCCTAACGATTAGTCGACCAATGCCTGGACTTTTTCTTTCTAAGGTGACAACATAAAATGGCATGGCCTCTTCGCCTTAGGCTTGCCTTTGACAATATTGGTAAAAGCATAAATGCAATGATACGAAATAAGTATTCTCTAACCTTCAGACGCTGCAAACTTGTTGTAGGTGGATCTGCAATAGCTTTGAAAATCCTAGCAGTTGATTCTGATTCAGAAGCAAGTTTGTGCAGTACTTTAAGTTTGTCCATCCACGGTTTTTTCTCTGTAAGCATTCACACAGATTGAATGCCATAAGCCATCCCGTCAGAGTAAGATTGTTTTATATTAATTATGTAAACGATTTGTTATAGAATTCGTTTCAATAAAAACTTGTTACAGTTCCTAAGTTTTGACATCCCGTTGCAACAGAATTTCAAGTTAAAGTTGCCTATCTTCTTCTTTATCATGCATAACATCGATATTATTTCTTTTGCTCGTAATGTTTAAACCTTGAACAAAAAGTTGATAGGGAGATATTGAAAATCCCCAAATTTCAAAATTATAATTTGTATTGGCAATAACAATTCTGTAATTTCTCATCCTCATTTTAACCTTTCTCATCTCAGTGCAAATCTGCAGCTTGAACTTAACAGATAACATATTCGATTCCGTAACTTACCTTCAAAGAAGGTACTTGGAGCGACAAAATCAAACCTGAAAAACAAAATCTCCCAAAATCAAGTATAAAGACGGTAAGTGTGTGAGATATGAGAGAGAAAGTGTTACCTCAGAGCATCGAGTACAATGATAACGATTCGATCAACAGCCGGTTTCGTCCAACAATTGCAATGTTCATGATCCGCTTGATGAGATGGATCTTGAACACCACAAGGAGATTGTGATACATCAGAACAATGACTGTAGAGAGGAAGTTCTGTTCGTGTGAGAAGGAAACCACTGGTGAATAGTAATACGGCGACACAATGAAGAACTAAAAGAGAGAAGAACACCGCGAAAACCCATCTCCGATCTCCCCATGACTTGCTCCGCCTCCACTCCGTCAACAACATTACTGGGTAAAGAATTTTATCAGTGACAAACCCTCAATGGACAGATAAACTCTGCAAGGAAACCACAAGAAAAAAGAAGTACGAAGGAAATGCGAGGAAACACGTCAAATTTGTTTTAAGAGTTAATTACATATTTGGTCTCGGTTAAATTTAGAACAATCAACACAAATTTAATTAATAATTGTTTCATGACAAATCAACAATACTGTTTTGTGCAAATGCAAAAGGGGACACCCGCAGTTTGCAAAAAATGAGCAGATTTTGGCAGATTAGAATGTAAACAAACTAACATAATTGGAATACAGGTAATTACTCTGTGCTCGTAGCAGCAAAACTCATCAGGCACGTTAGAATGTAAACAAACAGCATAATTAGGCAAGTTTAAAAGCTACCATGGAATACAGGTCAAAATCATTTGGCCTTACACC
>JAUEJL010064018.1:0-17823 GCA_032274825.1 Drosophyllum lusitanicum | reverse complement strand
TTGATACTTTTTCAAAATTACCCGTTTGGACCCGAGCCCGTTCGGACCCGAACCCGTTCCGACCAGTTACCCGAACTAACCCGACCCGCCCGTTTTGCCACCTCTAGTTAAGGTGATAAAGATATATACAGCCTATTTGTGGGTTACTTTGTTAAGGATAACCAAGAGATCATGCCTCCGAATTTCACATGTACATTGTCAGATGAATTATCAAGGAGGCGTCAATATCTAACAATTGAAGGCTCACCTTAATCAGATATATTTGAATATTAATCGCTAGCATCATATAAGATATAATTACAGTAGCCAGATCTGATCAAGTGAAAAATAAATACCAACCTCGTTGACAATTCCATCGCCTCCAACACATATAATTCCTGGTACGAGGTACAAAAACACAAATGGCTTGAGGATTAAAAAATCATTCTCCAAAACAAATCAATAAGAAGAAAAGATATGGAAAGCCTACCATCTGGACATGTGCTAAAATCGACACTGGAAGCTAGATTTCTCGCATGACCTGCAGATGTTGTTTTGACTACCTCCAGCTTAAACCCTGCAAGCTGTAAATATTGGAGATATGATAATATAACCCTCATGAAGAAAGCTGAACTCTAAACAGATCATCTGACGAATTGTCAAAATTTTGTCAAGTACAATACCTAATTCATAAGAGCAGAAAGTCCTAAAAATCTAGACGAGTCCATAAACAGACATTCCTATGTTGAAATGTTTACAGAAGAAAAACAAATTGGAGAAAGAAAATATAGGCGGAAAATAGTACATTTTTTGTATCATTTATCTTGCATCCACTCAATTCATCGTCTTAGTAGATCATAAGTATCACCAATAACATAGCAAACAGATAGAGCTCAAACCTAGAATGTCAATTAACTAAAATAGATATTTAACTAAAACACAGAGGCTAACAAAATACCTTGAATATCGGTTCAACCAAATTATGGAAAACTTTGCTAGAGCGACCACGTCCAGATCGAGGATTTAAAATGACAAGCATCCGAGGTGGACTTTTACTTTTAATATGAGAATAAGAAAAATCAGTAGCCAGCATTTCAGAATCCTGCTTTTTCGAAGAGACAAAAGGATGAGGAGAAAAATTCACAAAACAATGCTGATCTGCAAAACCAGTAACCCATTGAAAAGCTTCATCTGGAGTAGAAGCCAAGAAGCAAAAATCTTTTCTGCTTCTGCCAGATTTCAAGAAGCATGAAAGGCTGTATGAGGGCTTTTTTATAGGGTATGAATGTACTATAAAATGTCTTAGACCGTAGTTATAAGACACCTGCACAAGTCATGTAAGCAACCAAAATACCCATCAATTTAGGAATAAACAACTTTTGCAACATAATTTTTTTAACATCTAATGAAACATACCCTCCATTTCTTACCAGAATACACAATTTGTAACCATCTATGCAACATACCTAACCCTTTTTTCTTAAGCATTTAATGCAAAAATTTGCGTACACAGATGAGATATGGTAAGTATGTTGCATTAAATGGTTTTAAAATGTGCATTGCATATATCGGTAAGAACTGAATAGTACATTGCATTTTGCCCCTATATTCTTTTTCAGAAAACTTACTGAAATGACATCGTCTAGGCTTAAAACATGAGAACCCCAAACCAAAGCCCTGCTTGTTAGTTTAGCATCAACAGTATCTAAGTGTGCATTTTCCGTTGAATTTTGTGCCTCAGTGACTTTGATGGTCTTTCTCTTATCCAAAACTAGCTTTCCAGAAATGACTTCATACCCCAACAGATCAGATTGCTCATCTCCAATATCAATCCTGTGTTCCTCCCTCTTTGCTTTCTTGGAATCATCACTGCTGGCATTAACATCGCTTCGCCTTGAAGCCTTATTTCTAGTACGTTTCTCAGGAAATACAACTGGAGATGTTTGTTGACCCGTGGCTATTTGAGAGCAACAATTAAGGCGACGAAGTGATTGTTGAGGTGTTTTTAAAGAATTGCTCTTGGGAAGACTGCCACTGTTCTGCATGCCGTTTACAGTGCGAAAAGAACGGAATGCAAATGACAGTGGCAATCGAAATCTTGTGGTGGCTGTATAGTAAATGAAAAGTCCAAATCAACCATAAGAACCAGTATATTTAACAAAACTAGAAAAGTGTCAAGTATGAATTTATTTATATAAATTGAAGTACATAGAGGATGAAAATGTCATAACAATGTATGAGTTCCAAAACATAGATTTTGGGAAGCAACAGTCACTTCCACAGTTCCATAAGACCACAACAATTCATTTTAAAGTTCGCGTAGAAGTCACAGCATTTCTTTTATATAAACTGTTTAATCCAAAATATACATATTTGACCATTGTCATCAATGTATAAAGTTGACAATATTGATTTAGACAATTAGACCCATAAGACTCCTCTAAATTATCATTATTAAAGGCTATTTAAAAAACTGGCTATCAAACATCTTCCTTAAATTTTGTGTTTGCAATTTTTATTGGAAGGGGCAAGTGACAGGAACTAGAAATTTTAGGCTCACGCTTATATTGCTTTAGATCTTATGAATTTTGCGCAAAATGACCTAAGGCATCTAAACTATTGTTTCATAAAAATCAAATAGCAAGCCTTTCTTTTATTCACTAATGTAACGTCATTCAACACTTCTTCGTGGGTATTTCATCTCTTTATGTAAGAAACCCCTACTTAGACACAAGGAATAAATAAATGAACAGAAGTATAAAGAACCTTAAATAGCTATTCATATATCAGTTGACTAAACAAGTCTAAATCCCACTTTCTTCTGGACATTCGTAGATTTTTTTTTTTTGAACAGCTAAACACACACGCACCAAATTCTACATCATATGTCCACTACCGGGACTTGAACCCACAACCTTAAGGTTAGGGAGCACCTTTTCCAATCTCCAATAACGCTAGGCCAAGGCCCTTTGGTTTTGGACATTCGTAGTTGCTCTAGTACCCTATACATTGCCTCCCTGAAGGCCTAAACAATCTTATATTTTAGATATACAAGCAAGGCAAAGGGTAAAATCGACTGCCAAATCAATACTTAAAAGGCCACTTGCTAGCTGCCAACATGTGATAACCGAATATATCTGAAAAAACTGTTGAATGGCAACACCAATTAAGTGAGGAAAATCTCGATTTAAGGGTTTCTAACAATCAGGCAACAGCAAAACCTTCTGCAAAGTATGTTTTATCTCTCCAGCACCACTATGGCATATGACTCAGATATTAGACATAGAACAATGACAGAATCAAGCGTCCACAAGTCATGTAACATAAATTTTCCAATATACAACCATGGGCCAAAGGAGGTCAGAAATTTAACGTATAACAAAATTAACAGCGAGTAAACGAACAGCGTGAAGAAACGCTTCTAGAAACAATGGATTAAACATGAACATCCAAATCGGCAATTTCCTTAGAAACGTAAAACCAAAGATTTAGGCAACATTTCTACGGCAATATAAACAAAAATTCGCAGACAAGCAGATCAAGTACAAAAAAGCAACGTAAGAAACGAAAAAAGGCAAGGAAGTACCTAACGACGCGATCGCCAGATGATCGTCAAACAGGCGCGGAGAAAGAATTAAAGTGAGTGGCGGCCAATCGAAGCAGATATATTGAAAAAATAATTAAAAAAAAAGAAATCAAATAGTAGGTTTAATGATTGTCGGCGGAGGGTGGCGATTGTCAACGAACACGGCGGCGGTAGGTGGAGGGGGGGCTGAGTCGGAGAAAATGAGTGGGTGAATGAAATGATGGATTGTTTTGGAGAAGAAGAGAAGAGGATCGAGGAGTCACTGTATCATTTCATTTGATCCAGAAACAATTTCCACCCAAAATAATAATTTTTATTTCCGTTATATGTCTTTTTGTTATCACTGTCGTAAAGCACTTCTTTTTTAAAAGTAAAAAATAAATAAATAAAGAAATAGTTGTTAGTGATTTGCTTTTTTAAAAGATAATAATAAGATAACAATAATAATATAAATAAATAAATAAACATATATAAGGTATATATGGGCAAACATGTAAAAGAACTTACACACTCGTTAAACCTATTTTTACACCTATACTTTATTCGTTACGAAACTTGAACGGTAGATCTTGAGGACCACTTAAACACCTGAAATCTCTATGTTAAAAGAGATTATTTATACAATAGTTTATTAAGCACAATAATTATATTTTTATGTTCTTTTATCAACGTATGTTCTTTTATAAAACGAAAAATGATATATGAGGTTAGCATGGCATAACTTAGGTGTTATTACATTCGCATAGGGTGAGCATGGTGTTGGCCGGTACCGGTACCGATTTTACCGAGTATCGAATTTGGTCCAAAGACGATACCAAATACCGTACCGAGTATTCATATATGGTACATGTACCGAGTACCTATTTTACTTAGTCGGTTCGGTACTAGTCCCGAATACTGAGTACCAATTTCTCAATATTTCAAGTATCGAGTACCGAACCGAAAAGCCTAACTTTGTACCGGTATGGTTCGATATTTTCAATATCTATATTCATCCCTACGTTCACATACCTCTTTAATAAGTAAATATTGATAGTATCATTCCTCATATACCTTTTATTAAAAAATATAGCTAGCTTTAAAGATAGACAATTGAAATGTGTACATCAAATAGTCTAGGACTATTCATATATTTAAAGCTTTAGTTCCATAGGTCTTATGTATAATTCAAACATTAAAGAAAGAGTATATACTCGATTCTCAGTCTTGTCTTATATGTTTCCATATCTTTATTTTGATTATACTCCACCAATGAACCATCTGATTTGTTTTACTAAAAATGCAAAATAAAAATATGATTTTTAAGAAAATATTATTAAAAAAACATAAAATATCACTAGATTGGTTGAACTTGTAATGTTATCATCTCATAGATAGATGCAATATACAGTGAAGGCTTTATCCAAAACCCAATTTGATGTATTATTTTAAGAGGATAAGATATATGCTTGTAATAGAGTTAAGATCTTTTTATGTTGTGGCCAAATATGATCAATCATGTTCTCTTACAAATATGAGAGTGAGACCTACAAGGTGACACATTCTTGACTTAAAATAAGCGATACACTCTCATATTTGTGAGGAACATGATGAGTCATGTTTGATCGCAACATGAGAAGATATTAACCCACTTATAGTATCATCTATTTTAGGTGTTTTCACACTCATAAAACACTTTAAATAATGGGGTATATTAGTCATTTTCTCAATTACTTATTTAAGTGTTTGTGAGTGTGAAATAACATATTATTGTTGCTTCTAGCTACACACCACTCCCCTTATTTTAATATAATTATTACTTTCTAAAAATTAAAAGAATGGTTTGCACGCAATTAAATTAATTACGATCAAAAATTTTAATTTACTAATAATAATTGTTTTAAGTAAAAAATTGAAAAATAAAATGAACTTATATTCATAAGAGATAAATTTATATAATCTGCAAATTGTCTTTTATAAATTAAAAAGAATTAGGGGATGTGCTTTGTGGGTGCTCGTTATGTAGCATAACGAGGAAAAACGAGCACAAATGCTCGTGTAGACCATTGTCGCAAGCTCACGAGTTGCTCGTTGTCAGGTGCTTCATTGTGGTGGTAACGAGCGACCGTCCTCGTTAACTTTTTTTTTTATTCTTTCAACCAATGGGATTGAAAAGTAATCGTGTGTAGGCACAATGATGCTAGTTATCACTGCAGATAGTTAGTGGTGATGGCATGACCGTTAATGATACCAGTTATCACTGCAGGTGCTCTTAGACAATTGTATCTTTTAACTAGTATCACTGTCAGAGGCGGACCCTGGAAAAAATATTAGGAGTTGCACAAAAATTCTTTCTGTATAGGATACAAATATATTTTTCTGTTCACAAAGAGCATAGGTTGCACAAATTTTTGGTTAGAGGTAGCACTCCCATTAGAAAATAAAAAATTAGAAAAAATTAACACAACTCGGAGAAATTTGAGGGGTTGCCCGGGCTACTAATAAGGTCCGCCACTGATCACTGTTATCACTAACCGTTATGTCAACATTACTAACCAGTCGCAGTGATAACTAGTATCACTAATTATTAGGTCACCACCAATTTCTTATTTTTTATAATTTTTCTATAAAAACACATAATATTTATAAAATAAATACTAGATTAATTTTAAAAAAATACAAATTAACTAAATATAACAAAATAACTAAAATTTCTTTAAAATTAAAACGCTACAATACTTCTTAATATGTCATTACAATATCTAAAATAAAGTAAATCTCTATTAATAATTTTTAAACTTTATCAATCTTGGTTGTGAATCGAAAGTCGCCAAATGTGCTCGACGATATCACTTCGAAGATTATGGTGCGTATCCCTATCATGTAGCTCTCTAGTGTTCGATATTGCGAACCAAATCTCTCGTTAATAAAATGACTCTAGTTGTTGCTATCAATTTCTATACCATCGTCCTGTGAGCTAATTGCGTATCATTGATAATCACGTTATACAAAATTATGCAAGTGTACGTGGTTATACTTATTCTGTTGATGCTGTGTTTTCATGCCAGCTTTTTATGATTGCCCAACAACCTTGAAGAACATCAAATCCTCACTCGATATCCTTTCTTGCACTTTCTTAAACTTCTTTCTCTTCACATCTTGTGGATACCAAAAAATTCCTTGTTTATCCGATATATACGTCTAAAATAAGTAGGAGGGTAAGTAGAAGTGTCAGAAAAATAATCTTGCATTCAAACGATCACCAACATTGTATCGATCTCTACGAATGTCTTGTCGGTGACGCGCTTCTCTTTGTCTTGAATTTTCGACCTTGCTATTTGGGTATATAGCTGCACAACTTCAAACATGTTCTCGTCGAACGAAGTGTCGATCAAATTGAATGCTTCCATTTGTTAGAAAGAGATTTAGAAATATGGAAGTATATATTTTGGAAGTGTTGTTTTAAATGTGTATATATTTTTTTGTTTGGAGAAGGTATATATATGGTTTTGGAGAATGTGACATAGTCGTTTGAATTGAAAATAACCGTTTAAAGTTTTTTTCTAAAAAGATAACAATAATAAGTTAATGAGGCGAGATCCTTGTTACCACCACGGCACACCATAACGACGAGATAACAAGGTTGTGGCAATGGAGATCACAAGCAAACCACCTCGTTGTTGTTCGTTAAAGAAGATAACGAGCACCCATCACGGGTGCTCTACGCAAATATATTTTTTATGTATAATAAAGCACTGTTACACACATATTACCTCCTTTTAATAATTATACTTATTAGTTAATTCCTAATTTTTTAAAATATCTATCAATATAATAACATTTTCATAATACATATACTATGTTTGTATAATGTATTTATTAAAATAATATAAGAATGTGATTAATAATTATTCTTAGTTTTTTCTATAAGCATCAATTAGTCACTTTATCAATATGTTAACTATAGGTTTATATAAATAATCCCAAAGTAATCATAAGAATAACTTTAAATTATAACCTTGGAGTAATGTAAAAAAATTTAAGGAAAAAAAAGGTTTATGTTGAATTTAATCTATAAATTTTTGCGGAGTATATTGGCTAACTTCTATCGTTTTAGAGGTAAATGACATCAAAATATAACTTTGGATAAGTTCTTATTGTATGAATAAGACTTCGTGTGTACAACACTTTTTAAAAAACTTATAATTGTATACAATTACAATTTACCTTTTATTATCGTTCATCAAATAGTTTTATTTTTTTTCTTTTTTCATTATCATTTCCACACTTTAAAGAAAAAAGAATCTTGAAGAACATAAAAAATACTTAAAGCCCTAACAATAAAAGAAGATATTCTAACAATGAAGAAACATATTCAAATCTTCTTAAATAAGATCAAAGCTTCTTCCTCTTTCAACCCCTACTAGGAACTTGCATCAACCCTAGACACAAGAACAAACGTCGATTGTAGACAAAAACACATTTGTTTGTAAGTTTACAGATCTGCTATTGTTTGAACCATATATGTGTGTGAGAGAGAAAGAGAGATTTTGTGGGCTTGTAGATGTGTAGGTCGTTGGTTTCCGCAAACAAGTACAATTGATTTCTTAGGTTTCAATATATCACTTTTTGTGGGTTTCCAGCTCCGTAACTGTTTGAACTTATGGAAACATGATGATATTAAGACAAAGATGAAACTCACATGTTACAATTAGGATTTCGGATCTATGCATCTTCATCGTGTTCAAATTAGAACATGTTTAGATTGGTTATTGTTATTCTGGATTTTGCGGATTTGATCATGTACGTAGTTTTGTTTAGCTTATTAAAGGCTTATAAGCCGAAATAAGTTTTGTTTTTCGTTCATTTTCTTACTTATGAACTTATAATAGCTTCAAATAAAAATGATAAGCCGAAATAAAAGTCTTATGAAATTATATATGTCTGTCTACACCTTTTTCTTCAAGTCTTTTCTTTTATTTTTCATATGCTAAAATGGGTATAATTGAAAATATATTTATACATGGAAATAAACAAGAGAATATATTATATTTGAGTCTCTAATGATATTGATTCCTTATGCAAAGATCAAAATATAGCCAATTTATGATAGAAGTAATTACAATTCCAAACTTGCAGTTGACTTGAAAACCGATTCATTATTGTTGATGAACTAAACAAAGGTTTATACCAACCGGAGGTTACAACTATTTATTCCAACTCAACCTAAAAGCCACTTTAGTATAAAACATTATATAACAAATCATCTTTCCTTTTCTTTTATAAAGTAGTTTTCTAGATTAGACTTTTCCTATGGGTTCGAACATACTTTAATATGTGCGGTAACGGTTACTGTTGACTGAAATACATGAGACTAAAATCTAGGACCTCCTATATAGAAAGCCAGTTCCTTCTCTGATAGGCCGTCAGTGATGGTTTTTATACTTGTATACTTTATATATAAATCATAAAAGTTGTATCTCCTTCTGTACTTGTATACTTTATATACAACTAGAATGGTACCGGTGCAATGCTGTGGCGGCGAATATTTTCGACCCGATAACATGCTGTATTATAGAATATAGGGGTATGGTATTTGACGGATTATTTCTATCCGGTAATATGTCGTTTCATTTTTCTTTTTTTTCCATCAACTCTTTCTTTTCATTTTTAAAACAAATTTTGAAAAAATAACAAAACAACTATTTTATTTATTTAACGTGGGTGGAAAAGACGAAAAGTTTATAGTTATAGAGGGGATAATGATTTGCACACAACAAATATTAGCCATGTACAACAATCATAACATTTTTATTCTTATTGGTGAGTGTGTAAGGTAGAAAAAATAGTGTATAATTTGAGATATATATTTGTAATTCTCGATTGCTAAAATTTCAAGAGATTAAGTAAAGTAGGAGAAAGAGTATTAAATGTATTATACTATAGTATAGATTAGCTAAATCATCTTTTTTTATTTTAATATATTTATCATGTCTTGGTCGTCTCGTTGTTAAAAAGATCTAATAATTGTCGCTACAAAATTTATTAAAAAGAAGTAAAGACAGATGTGCTAGATAGAACTTAGAAGGGCATCAAGGTCATTCCATGAATGAATTTTCTTTTTAAGTCAATACAAATTAAACTCCAAACAAATAAATTATTACATACAAAAATCAAATAAAAAATTCCCACTAAAACAATATTTTAAACAACCATTCGTATAATAAATATTTTAGTTCAAAATAAAATAGAATAATTATCTACTATTTTACATGACCATCTACTATTTTTTAAAGAAACAAAAGCATCTGCTCGGTGTCCACTATCGTGAAATATAAATCTAAGTTGAATCAGTTCTCTTTTTTTTTAAGACAAACATCCACCCATCTAATCCACACCTTATATCCTTAACACGACTTGAATTAGTTCTCTATATAATAGCGTTAACAAAACTGGATATTCAATTGTTTGATTTCATCAACATCGAATTATCATGAAACATTTAACGAAACTAACACAAGAAGTTAAATGGTTTTCAAACCTTGATTATTTTGACCTTATAAATCACAATTTGTTCAATTCTGCTAACAGCCCTGAAATAAAATAAAATTGTTTATTCTGAAAAAAAATAAAAGAATATAATAATTAAAAATATACACTAGTATAAATAAACAAATAAAAATCATATAGCAGAAAGGCTAGCCCATCTGCCAAGGTCAGAAGGGTGGGCATAGTAATATAACTTTATTCGGTTTAATAAACACAACCCTGCAGCCAATGCCCGCCCTGTAATATCACCACCATCTTCTGGATCATCCGCAAACCCAGTTACATCTCCAACCACCCGAAACAATATTCTCCGGCTGCTTATTACTTTAGGAAAATCAAAGTACATGGCAGTGCCGCCCTTCACCTCCGGTATCCGGTACTCTGCAACCATCACCATCTCCTCCGATGACCCCTGTCAGCAGTGATCATAACAATTAATGTTCATGCAAACTCACATTATATTAGATAAGCATCACACATAATACACCCATAATTTTGCTCTAATAACATTTGTAACACCCCAAATTTGGATAAAAGTAGTATATAAACATAATTCTATATTGTGAAAATGATCTATGCAGCCAACAGCATCCACTATGTGTGCTGCGACAAATACTTAATTGAGTAAACATTGAAATGACTAAAATATCCCTCATTAAAGTGTTTGCGAGTGTGGGAGGTGCTGCTAGCCACACACATCCTTTAAAAGACATTTTTGTTGTTGGAAGTACCTGTAATGCGGATACTTGAATATGTAGGACTGCTGGAGATAAGAATCTATGCTCGAAAACAATAGATGACTTATTCAATGAATTAACATTAGAATAAGGTGAATGTGTTAGTTGAGGTTTTATAGCAGTAAAACCATCAAGGCGAAACCCTGCTGAAAGGGGTGAAGCTGGAGAAATGATTTGTTCCAAGACCAGATCATTGTCAATCAACTTCTCAGAGTCAACAGGAATCTGCAACATAAAGGATAAAGTTGAATCTGCAATAATGGTTGCTTGAAAAAAGAAGTTGCAATTTCCACTTGTTTATAGGTAGTTGGGTTATACCTTGTCTCTAATGGGTCACAATGGGCAACTTTTAGGTTAAAAACAAAACAGGTTGAGCAAGTCAAGTGGGTTAAGTAACTCAATGCATGTTCAATAGAATATAGATACAAATGTAACTGACCTTGGTCCAATTCCTAGCCCTTCTCAAAATACATAAAATCCTCCTAAATTGTTTACTTAAAAAATGAGATCATCATTGCCATATTCTAGTTTTCTAGTCGACTTGATCATGTTGACGTTTTCTTTTGATCATGCTGTATTTTCTGACATGGCGCTTAAAAACTATCTTAGGTAATTACCTCAAATCAAAATTGTGGAAACTTTGATGGGTACTTTTGGCAAAAAATAAGTTTGGTCAGGCCTTTTTATGCAATTAGCCCAATTCAGAATGCATAAATTGTTTATTTCAAGAACTACATTCTCGTTGTAATATTCTAGTTTTAAAATCAGTTTAAGAACATTTATATTTCATAGAACTCAAGAAACAAGAAGAAAAGAAAAGCTTTTGCTGGTGACATAGCTGGACCAATTTGACTCAAACCCGTTTTTACATGTTACCCAACCAACCTGACCCACGCATTTTGCCGCCTACACTTGAAATATATTATTAGATAACTATACCTTATATCTGTTTGATAATGGAGCTTTTTCCAACCAATTTTTTAAGCTACTAGCATGCTCAAAACTTCGTGAGGATGATTGCTCTATATCTGCTTTCACAGAGCATCCAACCACAAGAATTCTTTTTGCATGAAGACATGGATTGCTTTCAGATGTTCCTGCTATAGAGGCCCGCCTACTTGGCCCAGAGGGCGGGTTTTCATCAAAAGATAAAAGATTGAAATCTTTCCCAAAACTAACAGAGCTTGAAACAACTTTCTGAATACTTAGTTTTATCCAAATCAAGCGACAACGCACGGGATTTCGGAAGTCAAATCTGATGTGGCGAGGCGTTTGACCCTCTATACCAGATTCTTCAGGCCCACAAAGGTCTGGGGAAGATGTGATGAGTGATCGAACATCCCATTTTCCAACACATGATCTTTCTTCCTTGTATATTTTATTGCTTGTCCATATTTGCACCTGAATGAAAAGGGAAATTGAACGACTTACACACAATAAGAAACAAATTGATATATACTTTTAGTATATAAGGTGCTTCAGTTGAAAAGCTTCTACTAGTAGCAAATTTTAAAAGGATGTGATTCCAGTTTCACTAGTCTACTATCTGCTTCCTTCATCAAGCATCCACTATGACCCTTTTAGGTAACTTTTAAGCCATTTGACACTTTCCTTTCTTAGCTATACTTTGTAGTTCGACTAGTTTGACCTGTTATTAATAAAATATAACCCAAAATATCCCATTTTCACAAAAATAGGTTGAAACTGCCTACTATCTAAGAAAAGAGGAAATCAGGGCAAGCAGTGACTCTGCAACCTGCTCAGAGATCAAGCGTTCATGCAGTACAAAAAGTTACATTGATAACAAATACCAAGAAAAGTGTATTTTATCAAGCAGAAGGTAAAGATATACTGAAGGATGGTTAAGGGATAGATTGAATTTATTTTTTTAATTTCAAAGAGGTCAAATAAAAAACTTAGCTAAATTGGGAATGGGTCGAATAGGCTGAAGTCAAAGTAAATCTAAATTAAAAGCAGAATTCTTTTTAAAAAAGAACAAAAAAGTGTCAGTGGGTCAAACCAACCTGACGAGTTTCGACCTGTAGTAATAGATACCAGTCTAATAGATGGTTTATTTGTACTTACAGTAGGGGCATCAGACATAGAATAGCCACATGGACTAACAAGAAGAACGACTCCAGAGACATCAGAAAGATTGCCAAGAACAATTATAAGTTCAGTAGAAGAGGTATTAGGGGGAGCTCTCCAGTATGACTGTAGTAATCCACTATTCAAAGGTGCAAGCAATGACAAGGGTGGTGCTGAACCTGATGCTGATTCAATCTATTAAAATAATAAACAAATATAATATTAGAATTGCACCATATAACTTTTGACTAGATTTTCTAGTACAATCTAGTCATCTTTATAAAAGTGTATATAGTAATTATAAAAAGCTAATTGATATAGCTTGCAGTTCCCTTCAGTTGAATTAGTTGTTCATTATTGTTCACATAAAGCAGCTGGTAAAGCATCTATGGATACCCCATACACGTATAGAATAAACAACCAAGAAGAGTAGTGTATGACTTCTATAACAGATCAAATGGGTTAATTTATAACATATTATTCCAATCGCATAAAACCAAGGTATAGTTTTAGCAATGAAATTTAGCACATTAATTATTTACAAAATTTTAGAAAATGGATAAGAGTGTTTGTTGGACGATCCACCTGAACCAGCCTATTCTGGCTAGAACTAAAAAACACTCATTTTGACCTGAACATGTTTCAAGCCCAACGCGTCTGTTTAGCCACCTCCAGTTTGAGCTAATAGAAATGGGTTTACATAGTTTTATAATGTGTTTTGAGCTAATAAAAGGTGGTGTTACAAAGATTATGAACAAGGACTGTGCATGATGACAACCTAAAATATAAGAGAGATTGAATGTTTGAGCTATAGTCACAGATTCGAGTAGATGAAGCCTAAATCCTACTTGAGATATCTCATAGAAATGTTTATAACACATCAACTGCTTGGTAATCATTGAGGGAACTCCATGCTAGAGAAGTACTAGTTTTGTTTCTCCATCTCTACAATCTAGTATACAAAGTGCTTCCTATAGCTATTTATTCCTTCAAATTCAAATGTTTAACTAGTAATACCAAATAATTCATTTTAATTACCAAGATGAACCAATATTACTATTAATTATGTTTAGCATGTAAAAATAACAAACATAATACCGAGTACAAAAAGCTTCCGAATGGGAATTCAGCTAATGATTCCTCTTCATTGAGCAACTGACGAAGGGCCTTGGCATCTCCATAGTTTTCAGAAGACTCCTTTTTTCCAGATATATAATTATTCCCTACCACTTGACCGAAAGCTTTTAAAGTAGCAGCTTCAGCATGACTACTTCTTCTCTGACTGATTAAAACCCTAATATAGTCCAAAGTCAATGCATCAAGAACACTATCATCACAGCACAACTTACAAATAACCCCATCCATGTCAATATAATTTGATCCACGATTACTGTTTCGAAGAAGAATAGCACCTTTACCCGCGCAACAAACTCTACAAACCTTACGTTTACATGTGAAGCACAAAAACGTTGACTCTGAAGAAAAAGTTAAAGCTGATGTCAAAGGTTCTGCATGAACTTGGCATGATTCCCCACAACAACCCTCACCGATTCTATTAATATTCCAGAAATCTATATCAATATTATCATCAAGAGGATCAAGACCAATAGCACCTGTAATTTTCTCTTCTAGAGAAGTTTGACCAAGAACAGCAAGAGCATTAGCTGTCTTGCATATAGAGTTTATATAAGATTCTTCTATCAATGTGTTGGGATTTACGGTGGCTGGATCAATGCAGGTAGATGATAAAGCTTTATCTCTTTCAGCAGTAGATAGATTGAGGCGAAGACGTTCAATTTCAAGTTTCATTGCTTCTATCAACCCTAATTTGCTATCCTGCAAAACTTCATAGTCAGTTATTTTTGCATCTAATTGGTGCATGAAAGAAACAACAGCTATAGCAGGCCCCACTGTGGCATGCAATGATTGAATGATGAAGGGATACTAACATCATCGACAATGGAGGTGACAAAAGCTATACAGCTAATGTAACATCACAAAAAAGAATATTATTACAGTAATACTCTAAACATTTTTAATAAATGATTTAGAAGGTTGTATCATGTATGCATTAAAAATAGACTTTGGTCGACTTTCAACCCGTTCAACCCTTTTACCTGATTCCCTTTCAACTAATTTTATAAAAAATTTATCTTTTAAAAAAAAAACACAACCAATCTGTAAATTGTTTTAAAGTGAGCTCTAATGAAAGATCTTGGGTTCTACACATTCTAATGGTGTAGAAAA
The DNA here is from genome assembly GCA_032274825.1 of Drosophyllum lusitanicum. NCBI lineage: Eukaryota > Viridiplantae > Streptophyta > Magnoliopsida > Caryophyllales > Drosophyllaceae > Drosophyllum > Drosophyllum lusitanicum. Next base: position 2,658 of record JAUEJL010064018.1, on the reverse strand, counting down.
CTAGAATATAGGATCTAACAGTAGAATGGTATTTCACATTCATCAGGTTTTGATATGTGACAGCTTGTCAGAAATCTAATTTCTAAAGATATTTTCTCGACAAGAATAAGCAAAAAAGATTCTTGGTTGTCTTAATTACACCAGCAAATAGTTACAGAAAGCTTTCAAGAATGCAATCCAGAAACAATTATAGCAAAGTAATATACATGTGTGGAACTACCACATTATAAAGATTCAAGAAAAAATCAAGAGGAACAGAACAGCCAAATAGGAAAGTGAGGAAGAAATATCTATAGATGTGAATCAAGTCACCAAAATATACACTTAGCATAGCTGCATAAGCTTTATAGCTGCTGGATAGGAAGTAAGCAGGCGCCAGTTGTGGCTTAAGGACGTAAAAGGTTGGGGACACGATAACACTACTACCAATAACAGTAACAACAATAATGAAACATATAAACAAAATAGCATACCCAACGTGAGGCGGTCAACGTTTCAAAGCAACTTATGTACTGCTGCGCAACTGTTTTAGTTGGTACGTTATCTTGCATCGAAATTGAAATTCTTTGACTATCACCCACTTCATTGTGGCCTTGAAACTTGTTGATACATGGATCATGCAAGCTAATTTCTGTCATTGGTTGTGAATCGGATCCTGAAATAACGTCTTCACCAGACAAAAGGTCTACCTGAGTGACAGTGGATGCATCACATTTTCCAGGTAGCAACGTATCATTTTTTAAAGCAAAAATGTCAGGATTGCTGTTTGTTTTAGATGGGAAAGAGTTGGCATTATCTTTAATATTAGCAAAACGTTCCCATAACCTCAGGCCACAGCCTTCGGAAGCAAAGATATCTCTCCATGGAAGAGAAATTCCAAGTATCTCTACCTGTAACACATACACACACAAGAGAGACCAAATACAATTAATGAAAGGTTGAGAATACTAATCAGAAGCTAAATTTACGATAAAAAACAGATACAACAACAATACCCAATCCCGCTAGCGCGGGGTATGGGGGAGGTAAGATATAGACAGTCATACCTCTACTCGCAAGTAGAGAGACTGCTTCCCAAAGACCTCCGGCCCAAAAGGAGACAACCGAAATCCCTATTAATTAATAAAATTAAACATAATCGGGATTTTTTACTTTATCTTTTATGAAAAGTTCAAGTGTGTTCACGGAGTTTGGGTTACCAATGTAAAAACTATATAGCTACTTATTTATTTCTATGTTAAAAAGATTAGGGTTACATACATATATGTGCACGCACATATATGTACACACACATATACATATACATATTATATATATGACTTAAAGGTTCCAAATTTACCAGTCACTTGTTAATAGAAGTGAATTTTGTAATACATCTTATAAAAATAACATCAATCAAAATCTTTTATACAAATATACATTCTAAGAAGGTATAGCATGTCCAGAAATCATTTACTTACAAAAAAGGGCCCATTTTGCATGCCAATATAATGATTACCAGAATGATAACATCATCTTAAGCCTAAATAGTTTACACTATGATTTATGTCGAGAAAGGACAAATAATAAGTCTTACAAGATATATTACTCAAACTTAAAAAAATACAGCAGTTAAGTGAAAACACATATATTTAATGTTCAATGTACCTCACCGAGGGTAACTGGTGAACTGGTTGACTCAGCTGGATAGAATGTGAGTACAACCACACGAGTAAGAAAGTCCAGTTCGCCCTCCACTCCTTCAAAATCATATAGAATTGGAGGGCTGGTTTTGGGAGCATGTAGGCTTGCTACATTTCTTGTCAAATGCATATCCTCATCACTAATAGGGCCTGGTAGGGGTATCACCATGTTTGTACCATTAAGACACCGAGGAATTGAGGCTCCCTGTAAACAATGAACCATGTTGGTTACCCTTAAGTCCTCACTTAACCACCCCTCAAGAATCAGAGGCACCTCAACCAAAAACCTCAATGTTTTATTCAATATAGTACTACAATTTTGTAAAAATGGCTAGTTCTAAAATTATTCATCCCTATGGAGCCAAATATACCCCTCAGCATAGTTCAACTACATTAATAATGTGTCATAATGTCCCGTGAATGATCCACAATCAGCCTTATAATAGTATGGGAAAAGGTAACATTCGGTAATCACTTTAAGAATAAAACCATTTCTTACTGTTCGATATAATGTACAAACTGTAATAGATGCACAACATAGGAAATGACTCAAAACAAGAAGTTGAAAAAGCATTATTTTGAAAGACCAGGTAATATACAATTTAAAAAAGAGATTCAAGATAATCCTTCATGTTTCATATTTGTACTAGTCATAGAAAGATAAGTGTGGTTACGAATTCAACATGCCTAGCGCGTGAAGAGATAAGTCAAACCTCCACAACGAGTTTAAGCACATCTAGATCACGTCCTGTTCTCACATCAACTGTTGATGGATACGTCGAGTCATCTGCACCATGTGAAATTGTGAGAAGAAGTTGACAAACATGACAAGGCTCGCCAAGGTAGATAAAAAGTTGTATTATGTCTGCTGCCTGCTGAGAAACCTGTAAAACCATTAACCCACAACAAATTCCATATTACATTGGATATGATATTTAAACATCTTGGTAACTAATACACCCCCCCCCCCCCCCCC
>JAUEJL010064007.1:0-17824 GCA_032274825.1 Drosophyllum lusitanicum | reverse complement strand
ACTATTTCTTATTTAATTCACAAGGTTACAACCTTGTGAACACACAATACAACTAAGCCCATTTTGGGATGTTACACTTCCGCAGTATTTTAAAATGAAAAATCTAGGTCGAAAATACGGTGTTACAACAAGAAAAGATCGTTATTAAAAAAATTAGGTTGAAAATGTATTGATAATTTTCAAGCATTTCGAATTTTGGCAAGATTCACGATGATCTACATCTTGATAGCAGTAAGGAGCAACTCTTCCAAGCGACGATCTACATTTTCTTTTGCCTAATTTGGGCTAGTCTTTCGATCATCAAAGATTCTCACCCAATGAACTATAAGTCAATTACGAGCTCTCTTCTTCTTTTGGATTAAGTATAAGAGAAGAAAGGATAAGTTGTTTTGTTGAAGTGATCGGTGTTGTAATCCTTAAGGAATTATGTAACCGTTTTGGTGTATGTATATGTAGTTAAGGTTGTGTTGGTTTAATTAATCACAAAAGTTATTTTCAAACCAATTATTTTTATTTTCACTAGTTCAAAACTAGATACTTTGGATATGTTTATCTAGTTTCACACTTATTTAAATTTAATAGCTACAAGTGTCGGGTAAATTTTTTATTCAGAATTGTTAATTTATTTTTCTTTATTAATACCGTAGTTTTCAAAATAAAAGTTGGCATCTGTAATAAAAAAAAGATGTTTTATTAATTATTGTTTAATTATGGATATAATTATCTTTATTAAAATTACTTTATATATTTTATTTATTAATTACACTTTAGATTAAAGGTTTTTTAAAACGATCAGGTAAAAATACACGAACCATTCAAGTAGTTTCCTTTCAAATCCTAACCGGCTTGTAACAACGAGGGTTAACCATGGTTGGTCTGTATCGATCCATCTGGTGAAGAATAATAACCTTCTCGTAGGTCCGGACAGTCGACGGTCAACGCCAACGGCCGCGTTCGTTTAATCGTATCTCATCACCCACTCGACTTGTAATTCGTATTCGTATTCGTATTCTTGATTTGATTTTTCGTAAGGATCTGTATTTGTGAATGATTTTCAACGCCTATTCCTAGTTGGTCTAGTTGCTATTTTTATCACTTTCTTGACCAGTCATTGTTGCCTTGTTCAATTCGTTTCGATCCCTATTTGTAACACGAACTCAGGTGTGTTTTCCAATATTTAGGCTTTGTGATTTGCGTTCAAATTCTGTTATTTGCAAGAACCCTAGATCGATCGGGGAAAATTTAGAAGGCGGAGTTAGAGATATATGATCCATGGTGAAGGAGACGGAGTACTACGATGTCCTCGGGGTTAAACCCACGGCAACAGAATCCGAGATTAAGAAAGCTTACTACATCAAGGTAATACATATTCTGATTACTACTATATTTCCCTGATCTTGTTCAATATATGTAACTGTTACCTCCTGTTTCTAGCTTATCTATAAGCAAAGGTGTAAGATCTTTAGAAAGAAATGACACATCGTTAGGGATTTTGATATTTTTCACAATGAAATACAATTAAACCCCATGGAATCTACCCACATTAGAAGAGTTTAGACAGACTATGTCTCTTGAGTTACTTTGCTTTAATTGAATGAAATATCATTAAATTAGGGAATTTGATACCAAGGTACAGTGATTTCAATATGATTTTGTGCCGTCTCTGTCTAAAGAAATATGCTGAGAAAGGAAATTTCTCGCTTGCCCCACAGTCAGTAACCTACAATTTTGATTAAGGATCATGTTAGAACTGCTAGAAGTTTAGAATGTACCTCATTTTGTTTTTAAGAGAACATTTGAGACACGGACATTATTCTATTAGCAAGCTCTTTCCATGAAAACCTTTATGTAAAGATTCTTAGCAATCGAACCTAAAGGTAATCCAAGGTCCAATTTTGATTTATGTTTGATGAAAAACACTTCATGTGCGTCAAACATGATTGGATGCACTTAAGCATAGGCTGTTACATGGAATTGGGCAGGCTAATATGCCGTATTTATATAATAGCATTTATATATGTACAAATAAAGATTTGTTTACTTTTGGTTCTGTTAAGTCCTGAATGGATATAGATGGCTTTATGGATATGGAGGGCTGTATGTAGTAAGCTGAGAATGAATAATTGATGTTTAATATATGCTGAATGATCTGGCTGGTTGGCAGAATATGACTATGTTACACCTAAGCTGAATAATTACTGTTTGTTCCTTAATGCTGAATGAACAAACTGTAACATCCACACCGCATCTGGCCATGACTCAAACATATAAATGCTTACATAAATAAGTAGCCCCAAAAGCTTTTGTTTGTACATTATTAATGACTAAAGAAGCATAACAACTGTTCTAATTCATATACAATAGTAAGGTGCAGATCTTGACCCTAACCACATTTTGATCTCCTCGAATACCGAAGCAACTCCAATATATTTGAACTCCCAGATACAATGTTCATCAGGTTCATAACTGTAATAAAGATAATCAGAAACAATTCTGTCCATGATAAACGGCCTTAAAGCAGAGCTTAAAGATCAAACCAAATAAGTTTTACATGCTTAATTGCTTATCCATGATAAATTGACCTTAAAACACTTTTCAAAGAATCTTTAAAAGATGTAATAGCCTAGTAGATTTTCACCTGTACTGCTATTTACCAACTCACCAAGATCGGATTTTTTAAAAGTTAATTAATTGCCATGTGCACAGAATGGTTCCACTGTAAACTATCACATGTCATGTGAACAAACATCGTATAAACTTTTTCCACTGTAAATCGTTAAGTGTCATGTGTGCAGAATGGTTCAAGAATCCCAGGGAAGTGGGAAAAAAGAGATGCCAGGGCTATAGTTCACCAGGCCTGCAAAAAATATTATGATAAAAGTCGTTGCTCATAAAAATAAATGAATAAAATCTATCAAAAGTAATCTGCAGAGTTCAACAATGAATTTACCATATAAAAGCCGAATTTAACAAAAAACTGAAAAGTAACACATGATATTATTATCAACCGAAGGTGGTTCAGCTTGTTCATAACATAAACAAAATTGAAATTCAATGAAAGTTCTATGAAATAATACAAAAGTTCTTCCTAGCTCTTTTTTTTCTTCTCCCTATGCAAAATTTCATTCAAAAAAATAAAATATTTTTCATGAAAGAAAACAGAAGTTATAGAAATTGATTTCCCTCATCAATGAGAAACAATTTATGGACACATAATCAATTCAGTGGCTTTAGAAAAGATAAAGGAACATGCTAAGAAATCAGTTCAAAATTGAAAACCTTAGTGGATGAGTTTATATGAAAAAAACAAAAATTTATATAAACAACACATAATTCTAAGAGATAAAGTGATAAAAATTAGAAAAAAAACATGTTTTTAAACACCTTATGAATGGGAGAGCCCAAAAGAGGGATGGGGTTAATCTGGTCTGGACTCTGGAAAAAAGACCAGCTGAGAACAGGGAGAAGAGGCCTTTTGAGGCTGATAAAATAAGTCCCTTGGTCATTCAGGCTTAATCATAAATTCATAAGTAAGAATACAGATATGGCTGAGCAAATTTGTTATTTAGCCAATTATGCCCATCAGGTCTCAAATAAATAGCACCTAAGTGAGTTATGATAATTGTCTATGCTTTCATTTTCTCTTAAGCTTGTTGACAATTATAACTAACAAGTAAACTTTGTGAGTGTAATCTAATTCATATCATTTTAACTTGTTCTGCTTGGAGGATTGCAGGCACGACAGGTCCATCCAGATAAAAATCCAAATGATCCCCTTGCGGCGCAAAATTTTCAGGCAACGTTTCCATCTAAAGCTTATAAAATGTGCATCTGCCTGGTTTTTTTTTCCTTAAAATATTTGCTTCGATATTATGTTTTAGTTAACGGTTAAATGCTCTATCACAGGTTTTAGGAGAAGCTTACCAAGTATTGAGTAATCCTGATCAAAGACAGGCTTATGATGCTCACGGGAAGTCAGGAATCTCAACGTCAGTTTTGTGGTCTTTAACTGTAGATAGTCGAGTTATTTTTGTAAAGATTACGGTATCTTGATGGTTGATAGTATACAATGATGGCAAAAATACCCGAGCCCAACGAGAAAACCCGAACCCGAAACATGTGGGACGGGTTTTGAGACCGGGTATGGGATATTTTTAATAAAACTTTCGTGGGTTTGGGATGGCTATGGTTTTAGTCAATACCCACCCAATTACCCAATCCCATTTACCAGACCCCGAACCATTTATATTTTTATGCTTTATTATAATTTTTATTACTAATATATTAAGATTTTAATATTTTGTTTTAATATTATGTACAATTATTATAAGTTAACTATGTGTGCAATGTCTTTGATGAGATAAATATATATATGATATTAGAAACTTTAAGTTCAGTTATATTTATCTTTTAATTATTAGTTTTGGTTTGCTTATTTGTACAGTTGTAAGACATACATAGAGAAACTTTGAACTTGTGAAACTACTAATGTGAGAGAATAGACTAATGAAGATTAATAATATTGTTTTTACTATTTATGTAACAGTTTGAATTAGTTTATCTTAAAATTAAGATATTTTAAACTTATATGTGGATAATTGTATATATGTAACAAGTACTAAATTTTGAACTTTGTTAATGTTGTTAGAGATTAAATTAAAAAAAGATTAACTCATTAATTTGACGTGATTGAGATTAAGTTTTAAGAAATGAATATCATTTTTGGTAAATTTTAATTGACTAAGATCGTAAACAGGATACCTGATACCCGTCTATACCCGCAATTCTGATGGTTATATAGTAACCCGGTACCCAGGACAGGACCGGGTATGTGACTCGGTTTTATAATCGGGTATGGGGCTGGGATCACCAATACCCGTTCCATTGCCATATGCACAAGCTTGAATGTATTTTTTTCTCGATAATATTTAATTGATTTCTGTGAACTTGGAAGTTTATCTTGTCTTTATTCATTATAGTGATACAATCATTGATCCTGCTGCCATGTTTGCTATGCTTTTTGGGAGTGAGCTATTTGAGGACTACATAGGCCAGCTTGCCATGGCATCAATGGCTTCTTTGGACATTTTCACAGAAGGAGAGCAGTTTGATGCTAAAAAGTTGCAAGAAAAGATGAGGGTATGTTATCAGAGGCCAGTTTTAGTTCTAATATGTGTCTATACATGCGCGCGCGCGCGCGTGTGTGTGTCAATAATACTCTATGCTTTCTGAACCTATTGTGTAACACATACTTCAATTAAGGTTACTTCTTATTATGTGTGTGCGTGTGTGCGTGAGCGCATTGTCAATAATACTCTATGCTTTCTGAACCTATTGTGTAACACATACTTCAATTAAGGTTACTTCTTATTATCTATCTGCCAGTACACATGCTGTAACTTTATTAAATTTAGATGTTTTAAGTGGCTATGTACATTTGACTCAGTTAGAGTGCTCTCTTGACAGATTGTGCAAAAAGAAAGAGAAGAGAAGTTAATCGTATTACTTATAAATCGTCTCCACGAATATGTGCAAGGAAACAAAGAAGATTTTGTTCGTCATGCTGAAGCCGAAGTATCAAGGCTTTCCAATGCAGGTGATATACGCTTATTTTCTTTTAATTAGTAGTTTGCAAAACCTGATAGTTCTTTAGGCAATGTATCTTTATATCATAATGTCTTTATATAGGAAAAAGATTTTATGCTTTAAAACATAAATAATTATATATCTAACAGTTGAATATGCGTGCCACCTTAAATTCTTCGCAGCTTATGGTGTAGACATGTTGAACACAATTGGGTATATTTATGCAAGGCAGGCTGCCAAGGAGCTTGGTAAGAAGGCTATGTATCTAGGTGTGCCGTTTATTGCTGAGTGGTTTAGGAACAAAGGGCACTTCATCAAGTCCCAAGTTACAGCAGCAACAGGTCTCCATTGTTCTTTTTTTAAAATTATATCTGCAATTTTTTTTTTAATTTTATCTAAAAAGGGTGGGTTGTTCTGTCTGGGTTTAGGTGCACTTGCTTTAATTCAGCTCCAAGAGGACATGAAAAAACATCTAAATGAAGAGGGGAAGTACACAGAGGAGGAACTTGAAGAATACATGCAGTCACATAAGAAGTTGATGATTGATTCTCTTTGGAAGCTCAATGTGGCTGATATTGAAGCCACGCTTTCTCGTGTCTGTCAAATGGTTGTATACCTGAAACCCCCTTTGTTTTTCCCCCTCTCTTTATTCTTTATTTTAGTTTATATAATAATACGTGGGTGATACTTTCAGGTTCTGCACGATAATACTGTGAAAAAGGAGGAGCTACGTGCAAGAGCTAAGGGATTGAGGACTCTTGGTCGGATTTTCCAGGTGTTCCCTTGTTGATTCATTGTGGGTAGAGATGGCAAATTGAATGGGTCAAGTGGATTGGGTAACGGGTCAAAATGGGTAATGTTTTAATGGGGTTCAAAACAAGTCAGACTGGGTTGACCTGCCAACAACTTTTATCTGTTTTTTTCCTTATATGATTTATTAATGAATTAGGTAGGGGTATAAAACTGTACAATTAAAGTAATATCTAGATTGTTTGAATAGATTATGTGAAGAGTTTGAAAACATTTTGATGACTTTCAATCCCTTTAACCAGCTTATCATTTGTGGATAGTTTTTTAAAATATTATATATTTGAGTTGTTACAGTCTTACAGATATAATCTAACCCATATCAATTAAGCGGGTCGAAATGGCCACCTTTGATTTGTTAGTATATCTCACCTTTTTTTTTTTTTTAACTTTATGCCTGATGCGTAAACTATTACTTGGTTTCAGAAGGCGAAGTCAGCCAATGGACATGAAAATGAACCAATACTGCACTCTGGTATGCATAATATAAATGGTGTTGATTCAGATAATGCTTCTAGGGCTGCAGAACATGGACAAAGTTCTCAAACCACCATGGCTCCTCGGGTATATCAATTATTTTGAATCACCGTTAAAACCTTTTTTTTTTAGTTTTTAAATTTATGCATAATAACCAAAGTTACATACATGTATAGAGCCCGTATGTGGACGCTCCTGCCGGTGTAGAAAATTTTCACTTGCCGATGCCAACAGCACCCCCTGGAGCGCAGAGCCTTCAGTGAAGTTGATGGTTGAAGTGAATGGTATGTGTTTGTATGTATCATTATGTTAATGAAGCTGAATTTGTTTGTATTTGAGTGAACATATAATAACTTGAAATGGTTTTAAATTTGGTCAATGGTAAGCACATAATGTATTATTGTATTAGAAGAATGTGCTTAATGACAAGTAGATTAGAATTCCTTGCTTCACCAAGCATGTTTTATGTATTGTATGTTAATTGTCATTGGTTTGATGTTTTTGCTGTTTCATTTAGTGAATAGATGAAACCAAACAACATATGAAGGATGATGTTTGTTTACCTTGTTTCACATAACCTCAGTGAGATAGTTACTAATAAGCTTGTAGGATCTATGCAATTAACTAACTAATTAAACATTTTATTATCAGTCTGCAGATATAACACTCGTTCAAGATCCACCACCCAAATCATGTTAAAGTAACGACAGAATTTTAACCTCCAAGTTTCCTGTACTATTATTGCATATGTTTAATTTGGTGTTGTATGTCCTTGACAAGCTGCAGCTATAATGGGAGTGGAGGAGAGACAAGGAGTACATTTATCAAGAATATGATTAACAAAGTTTTATTTGATTGCTTTTCCAAAAAAAAAAAAAACCCAAATTGATCAAACTTTAAACATTGATCTTTCTTGCTCTATTTAATTGTCAAATTGAATACTTTAAATATGATCACACTTTGATGAAAATTTAGAAATCATGTAAGTGGCTTTTTAGTCTTTTCTTTTGATATTACATGTTTAAAATAATGTTATTTGATTGCTTTTAAAAAAAAAGTGTTATCTGATATACATAATTGTATATACACTAACTCAAAATTATTGCCCTTAATAACGGATTTAGAATATGGTTTAAGGCCGTGTGCTACCGTCCTGCGGATTAACAAGCGGGCCTCAAGGGTTGCACCGGAACACAACTTTGCCCAATGTGCCCCAGCAGGTTCCTCACGAACCTGTGTTCCTCTTTCTCCTTTCTCTTCTCTTATATTTAATTTTAAAAAATTGGATAGATTAACGAGATAGAACGATGGGTATAATGAGAAGAAAGATGGGAATGATGTTGCGTTGATATAATAGAGGGAATGACGTCGTTGATGGGTAAGTGTTGCAATGGTTGCTTTCATCTGCATGTGACGTCATAGTGGACAACATTGGCATTAAATGCAAATTGATTGTGGGTCAAGGTTCATGAATCATACATCGTGGGATTGTTACCTGATGTAACACATTTCTTATAAATAAATAAATAAATAAAACTATCTTAATAAATTTAGTGATAATGTCTTAAAAGTACCACATTTTATTCTTTCTAGAGAAATATTTTAGGTGACTAGAAGTATAAGAAACTGTTTTGAAAATAGTTAACCATATATATCCTAACAAAGCTTGACTACTCGAGTTAACCTGATTATTTTTCAAGTATAGAGAGAAAGTAATGTCATGCCCCCCGATTTTTTTAAATAATACACGATTAATAAAAGATATCTAACTTATACGGTTTCGGATTAAATACCCAAAGTTGAATGTACATAAAAATATATTTTTGCAAAGTGTCAATTGTTTAACGAAATATCTTCATATGAGTTTCATAAAAAGGGGTCATGCGGAAGTATTAACTATCAACTTAACTAAGACCTTCTCTTTTCCCTTTCTCGATATATCGGGGGTACCTGAAAGGTTAAACAATAAACACTTAAGCTATATAGCTTAGTGAGCGACACACACACATCATCATCTCACATACCATGTATACAATATGTTACACATCAATACATGTCACACAGATCACAAAGTTGCCACCCAAGCTAATAACAGATAGTGTCAGCCAGGCTAATAACAAATAATGCCATCCAAGCTAATAACTCACATATAAATACACATTTAGTACATATCTACATAGCATGTTAGATGGATAGTATAACTCGCCTTGATGTCATAAATAGCCAATATCAACTTACATTGCAACTAATTAATCACAAAGTAGTCTCATAAGTATTACCTACAGGTAATAATACACAACATATTAAAATACAAATTTATGTCCTACATTGAATATTGAACACGCCCTCAAACACGGGCTAGGACATGGCCTGTGTTGTACTACACGACTATATCATAGCTACACATCCCATGTTATGCCATAACCCTACACGGCCCATGTCTGCCAATACGGCCTGTGTTGCTTTTTGCTACATGACATGTGTCATTAAGGGCTCTACATGGCTCGTATCCCATGCGATACAGTCCGTGTGCCTACACGGCCACACTACACGACCCGTATTCCGTATTTCACGGCCCGTGTTGACATCTGGATAACAAGATTGTTCTATCACTTCTATGTAAACAACTTCATACCCACACCATATCTTACCAATTCGACACAACTCAAATTCAGTGAATTCCATCACCAAAAATAGTCTAAATGTGACCAGAAACATTTCCAAACACTAAATAATATCACAATTGATCATCCTTATGATCATTTGCACATTCTACCAATTTTGACCCATTTGACATAATCCATAACAATTTAACAACGTACAAACATTAAAACGAGTTTCAAACTTCAATAAATCATCTAGAATCAGATTATAAACTTCCCAAAACCTCATTGACATCAACTTGGTTGATTCAAGAACACTTGCTATAGAGAAACCCAAAATTAAACACTAAATGGGTCATAAAACATACCTTAAAGCTTAGAATGAATGTAATCTTCTCCAAATGACTTAAAGAGCCTAAATTTTTCTGATTTTTATTATTTTCTCACTCTCTTGTTTCTTCTAGACGCCACACACACATACACCTCTTCAATTTTGACTTTTCTTATTGTCTTGAAGCCTTATATATTTATATGAGTTTGAGAGAATGACAAAACAAGTAATAGTTTCCTTCCTTTTAATTTAACCACATACTTTATTTTCAGGCAATAAGTTTTAAGTTATAACAAAAGTGGTCTCTCAACTAATAATAATAATAATAATAATAATAATAATAATAATAATAATAATATTGATCAAATAAGATTAATAATTAATGTAAACTCCAATCAAATAATTTATTAAATTTACTTATTTGGGTTGTTACAATTAAATAGTTTTTATTTTTCTTAATAGAATTTGGGTGGGATTGAAGTAGAAAAGTAAGTGTAGAGCTACCGAAGATTTCAACACTGAGATTTCTATCATTAAAGTCATCATCATTGAATAATAGCCCATGAAATCACGTTAATTAGTATTAGAATTTTTTTTAAGAACAAAATGATACCACAATTCAAGTGATATATATATATATACACACACCCCAAAGGTATCATCTACGTATGAAAACGAAAATCAGTGAACAAAAAGGAGAAATTGTATGGAAATTAATTTAATTAGTTTTGTTGACAATCACATGATACGCATATTTTATTATTATTATTAATAATAATAATACTAATTAATAAAAAGAAGACACTATTAGACGCGAGACATATGATGAGGTATCCGTCTCTAGAAATAAAGTATTTTTATGTTTTATAAAAAGATAAATACATTAATCTTTAATAAAATGGATGAAAAAACAATACACATGATGATTATTGATTGATAAGTACAAGGGGAGTTGTATCCGTCCGTAACAATGTTGTGTTAGTTTTTTCATCATAACTCTCATCATCACATAACCATCAAATTAAATTCAACTCGTGCTTGATTGTACCTAACTTTGCAAGTACAAATTTATTATTAATAAAATTACATTACATCTTTAAGAAAAAGTAAACCAAGTTTTTTCTAGTATCGATTCAAACAGTAAGCATATTATTAAGCCGCTAAATTTATCTGATAATCGAGACCGAGAATCGAAAACTTTCGAGTAAGTTTGGTTTCGGGCCGGGCCCGAACGCATACAAACCCATGCTTTTGACTTATAATATCGTCATGAAAGAAAAGCAAGCCTAACGTAACCATTCACTATGTGTTTGGGTTAGTGGATATTTACCCCCCAAAAGGAGAAGGTTGGTAAACTAGCAGTCTTATTTAGTAAAAGTGACAAGAATAGAAACACAATGACTGCATCAGCTTCTTAATAAATTTGAAGCTTTATTTTCTTCCCCCAAATGGATCTTGTCTCCATCTGGATCACCGCTCATATCATCGTTACATGTCCTCATATTCTTTGCGAATCTTGATTTCTTCTTGCTGTCAATCGTCGTGCTCTTCTTATTCAACTTCACTCGTCACCCCAATTCTGGACTTCTTGAAATTGCCGTCGGTGGGTGTTTTCTGCTGTGCTCTCCCCCACTCTCTTACTTCAGATTAATTTCTTTCACCCCAATCCCTCTTTCAGATCGACTGATTCACAAGAGGGATAATGGAGAGCGAGAAGAAAACTTCCCCGGTATCCGATGTCGGTGCCTGGGCTATGAATGTTATAAGCTCTGTTGGAATCATTATGGCCAACAAGCAACTCATGTCCGCCAATGGCTACTCATTCACCTTCGGTTAGTCACTTGTACCCCAGATCTCTTTTGCAATTCTCTCTAAGACAGTTGAATTGCCGATTTGTGCAGATCGGAAACGTGTTGTTGTTTTCTGATATTGGAACGGATGCATTTGATGGTTTAATGGATTTGAACTTGTGGTTCCTGTATTAATTTGATTGATCTACTTTCACTCTATGATCCTAGATGCAGCTTTACTTCGTTAGGTTAACTGTTTGGCCGTTCTGTATGATTTGCTTTTAGTCATCACTGTCCTGTTTTAGGTTTAGGTTACGATGGATGGTGTTTACAATGTCTACATTGTACCAATTCTGCAAGAATTGTATAAAGTTGACTTCATTGTATAGATCAATAAAACTACTATTATGAAAGTAGGTATTGACTTCCTAGATCTTGACAGTGGCAGTTGTTTTCTAGAGTATTAGAAAGAATATCCAAGGATTTGTGTACGATGATAAGCGATTGTACTCAGATTTATAGGCATTTGAGCTTACAAACACTAGAAAACTCTCTTTTCTCCATCTCTTTGGTAAATTGTTGATTACTTTTGTATATCAGAGTACACTGACTATTATTTTTGAAGCATATGCTATTAGCCAAGATATGATGTCTTTACTAATTGGGTTTGTGTACCATGTTTTTTTTTCCAGCCACAACATTAACTGGATTCCACTTTGCTGTAACTGCACTAGTCGGGTTCGTGTCAAATTCTACAGGATACACTGCATCAAAGCATGTTCCTTTGTGGGAACTTCTCTGGTTTTCAATTGTTGCAAACATGTCAATCACAGGGATGAACCTCAGTCTTATGCTGAATTCAGTTGGATTCTACCAAGTACGGACTTATAAAATTATCTTTTCTCACCTGTTATGCTAATCAATAATTACACACTCGTATGATTTCATGATATATAAGCTGCATCCTTGAGTAGCACTTATGTTTTTCTTTTGTATAGATTTCCAAACTCAGCATGATTCCAGTGGTTTGTGTGATGGAGTGGATTCTTCATAATAAGCGTTATTCGAAGGAAGTCAAAGTTTCTGTTGTGGTGGTGGTTATAGGTGTTGGTGTTTGCACAGTGACTGATGTCAAAGTTAATGCCAAAGGTTTTATATGCGCGTGTGTAGCAGTATTGGCAACATCACTGCAACAAATTGTGAGTACATCTGTGCTTAAACTTCTTTTTTTAACAACTTTTCTTCCTGCCATTGATTTATATAATGTATTTGCTAGTTCTGGTCCGTAGCAAGCATACCAGTATGAGGTGATAGATAAACTAGGAAACCATGTTGCATCTTGAGACTGTAATTTCATCATGTTAGATTTGTTGTCGCTGCAAATAAAAATTTGCATCTAGAGCCTTGTGGAACTATTAGAGTCAGTGGTGGGCCAAGAGAGCCTTAATAATATAAAGCTCTAATAGTAAGGGGTATTTTGGGTTCGTGTTTTCAAATTGATTATTTTATAACCAGTTCTTCAAGTTTAGATATACATAGTCTGCTTCTGATCTGATTATTTAGGGGTCAATTAATCAGTTTCATACCAACTACACCAGAGCTGAATAATTTGAGTGTAAAATAATATCTGCGTATATACCTATTATTTTGACCTAATTTGAGGGACTTTTATGCATATTTCACATGCATTGCTTATTTTTTCACAAAAATGTTCTTTTTGGTCAAATTGAGAACTATGAGAACCAATCTTGGCCCTTGATTAAAGTAACTCAATGACTAATAATTGTATGTGCTCATTAATGCGCTTGTTATGCCTCAATCATTAATGACGGTCCACTCGGGCGCAATTCACGTTTGGGTAAATATATAAATGACAAAAATACTCATATTAATGAGTCATTAACGATGTTAGTTCTCGCACAAAAAACAATTCTTGTTTGAACTTTTATTAATTGGAGATTTGGAAGGTTAACTAATAACTTCATTTATCTTGATGAAACTTTATGTACAAACTCATGGAGGTACTCGGGATCTGATAAACTTTTGTGAGTTCTTTGTTTCAAATGCCAAAGGATCCTATCTATTTTCATAACTTAGATCAACTACAATACATCATTTATGACCCTTTTTTGCATTAAAGTGTCTTACAACAATCCTAATATCTTTTGTATTATACTTGTAATATTATATCTAAAGGAAAAGTAATTAAAATATCCCATGAAATTTGGAGAAAATCTTCAATACACTGTCGTTGTAATAATTTTTAATAATGATTTTGTTTGTTTGGTGCAGTCTATAGGCTCTTTGCAGAAGAAGTACTCAATTGGAGCTTTTGAATTGTTGAGTAAAACAGCTCCTATTCAGGCTCTCTCGCTTCTTGTATTCGGTCCTTTTATCGACTATTATCTAAGTGGAAAACTCATTTCAAACTACATGAAAACCATATCTTCTGGTGCTATTGTAAGCAAACTTGTTCCTTTTCCTCATTATGAATTCCTTCTAGAGGTTTTAATTCGACCCTTTTACTTATAAATGGGTCAGTTCAGGTCATGTTTATCTCAAGCGGGTAAAAAGAAATTAGCCAAGAAGGAAACAAGTCAAGCGGGTTGAAGTCTCTCATAATTGTGATGCTAATTGGTTTTAAAAGATGTTAATAATTTGGACAACAAGATGTTATGGGTCAACCCTTTTTGACTTGTTATCCAACCCACACATTTCGTCACCTCTACTAGTTCATTTCTTTCTGCTCAAATGGTTTTGGTGAACCATACATCTAATTCTGTCTCACCAATTGCAGATTTTCATATTCATTTCATGCTCATTGGCGGTTTTCTGCAACATTAGCCAGTACCTGTGCATTGGGCGGTTTTCGGCTGTTTCATTTCAAGTTTTAGGTCACATGAAAACCGTATGTGTGTTGACCTTAGGGTGGCTCTTGTTTGACTCAGAATTGACTTTCAAGAACATTGCGGGAATGCTTGTTGCAGTTGCAGGCATGGTGATCTATAGTTGGGCAGTGGAGGTCGAAAAAGCGGCTACCAAGAGCACACCCCATTCTAAGCAGAGTCTGACCGAAGAAGAGTTAAATTTATTAAAGGATGGGCTGGAGAAAGGTCCTATTAGGGATCTCGAATCTAAATAGAAACAACATTTCAAATATGCATTAGACATCATATTTTGCCTGCTGTTCTTTCAATGTGTTTTTTTGATCTTTTTTCTTCTCTGTCTCCATTGTGCATTCATAAAGATTAGATGATTAAGGTGAGGAATTGGAATCTATAGTTTTTATGTAGCTTTAAGCTCATTTGCTTATGCCAGTTATAGAAATTCTTGTGTCAATTCAACTGATTTATTTATATCAACTGGTTGATTCCGGCTTTTTTCCTGTCATTTTACCTCTCCCTATTACTTTTAGTTGTCAAAAATCCCATTGTATACATCTGACTTTTGGGCCAGCAAAACTGGAGTGGAGCTGCTAGTCTTGTTTTTGTTCTTGATTCTAGAGTTTATGAACAACCGCTTTTTGGAAAACTTGAACCAGGTCAGTTTTACTTTTAGGCACCGTTTGATTGCAGTTGAATGTTCAGCTTGTTTGATTCCCGTCTCTAAATAAAGACCATGTTGATTGAGACAGGAAAATACTACAAAGTCATTTCAACTTAAAACACTTCGGTGAAGCATCAAACACCCAATATTTTACCATAGTACTCTTTCAATTAGAATTTTTATCAAACTTTTGTCATATTCTAAGCTAATTTTATACATAGTCTTTGAATTAATTGTTTTGTTTTATTGGTTGTCCAGCTTTTAGAGGAACAGTTCTAAACTATAACCAAATCACTAATATCTATTTAGTTGCTATCTCTTAATTGTGCTTTGTTAAAGATCTATTTGGTTTCAACTCCCAACCGAACTAACACTTCTAATTATCGCATGAGATGCCAAGAATATTCTGATATTTGCACTAAATTTTTTATCTGAGATAGGATGAAAGATAGAATCTTTTTAGAATACGCTTACCAGGAAATTGTTTCTCTGTGTACACTAATTTGTTTAATTAATTTAGACATTAATAACAAACAAACATATGTCAATCATTTTAATATAATTTACTTATTTTATTTGTTCCAAAATTTGAACTAATTTATTTATTAATGTTGCTAAGACAAAGTGCGTAAAAAAAAATACAACGAACTATATAAAAAAGGGTTAAAGATCCTCTCATGTTGTTATCAAACATGACCCATCATGTTGCCTCACAAACATGAGAGGGGACCTACAAAGAGACCCATTCTTGACTTAAAATAAGGGATCCACTCTCATGTTTGTGAAAAACATGATGAGTCATGTTTGACCACAATATAAAAGGATTTTAACCCTATAAAAATAACATTGTATGTAATAAACTTATGTTCGTCAGAGTTCGGGGTGTTGTCACTAGATTATCGGTAAGATGCTAAGTTTATTGCATGCAATGAAAGTTTGACAGAGTTCATTGTATTATTTTAGACAGTGACATTCAGAAATTGATTGCATATAAGATATTTTTATCAAAGTTACCTGTAATCTTAGGCACTTTATCATTATTATTATACAATACTACTATATACTATTATAAAACAATTAAAACGTCAAGGCAAACTAGTTCAACTAAGGGGGTGGTATAGTGTCACCCACCCATCAACTGTAACACGTCAAATTTTCTTTCGTCAGATCAATCCATACTCCATCACACAATTTTTGTAAAAACATCATATTATTAACAAAAGTAAAAACTAAAATTTCATTACCAGTTAAAATATCGAAAATCACATGAAATTAAAATAAATTATTGATAGAAATTAAAATAACAAATACATTCAATCAAAAATGTAAACTAAAAAAGAATCTTACTCTACGAATCAAATGTTGTTGGTGGTCGTCAAACATGTTCCACAAGATCATTGTGAAGGTTGATATGCGTTGGACTATCCCGTTATTCTATACTTTTACAAATTTGTAATTCAGTTCTTTCCGCAAATGTCCTATGCACATTATTTTGTGGAAGAGGAGGCAAAAATGATAGCGGGGTTGCGCTATTAGGGATTGCACTCCCCTTTCCTTAACCACATTCCCGTTGAGAAATAGGACTGCATCCTCATCGATTGGTATAGTGGAACACCAACAGGAAATTAGGAATCAATCGTTTCGCCTTAAAATATGATCAATCAAGTTGTTAATCCGTAAGATATATATTCTTATCGATTAAAGAAATAATATACATAGTATTCATTATATAATATAGATAATGTTATGAATCAGTGGCAGTTTTTTTACCATACTATACATAAAACTATAATGAAAGAAGGCTAAGAAGTCCCCATCCCTGATCATCGAGTATTCTCCGGTCATACAGTGTTTGGGTATCTAGTTCAAATGGCTTCCAAACCCAAATCTACAATGAAGAATATGATAGCTTTTGATTTCTAACATTTATCTTCATCGACTTCATATCTTCAAATGGTTCCAGATCGACTTCAAAATCGAAACCCAAATATGCTTCATATCTTCATCGACTTCAAATGGGTTCCAGATCTGTTTCAAAAGCGAACACAAATGTACTCATCGTGTGTTCCAAATCTGCTTCGAAACCCTAAAATGAAGAAGATGAAGATAAAACAAGAACGAACCCTAAAATCGGACACACATCTGAGCAAGTTTAGAGCGGAAATGTAACATCCCAAAATGGGCCTAGTTGTACTATGTGTTCATGATATCGCGTTAATAATATATAAATGTTGTGCGATATCGGGTTAGTTTTAGCCGGAAAATTTGTATTTAATTGTAAAAAGATGCGTTTATCGTTTCTTTTATATTTTGCAGGCTAAAAGGCGAAAATAATGAATTAATTGGAAAATAAGCCCAAGGAATCAAAGAAAATAAGAGAAGCCCAAGAAAGAAGAAAAGAGCCCAAGAAGAAAGAAGAAAGAAAAATAATTAAAGCCCAAAACAAACTAAGCCCACAAAGCCCAAAGAAAAGAAAAAGAGTCCACCGGGCGAGAAAAAGGAGGATCGCGGCGCTACGCCTTCAAGAGTCGCGACGCGACGAAAGAGTTTCAGATAAAGTCAAAGAGTCCGCCACGTGGGATCGTGGCGCGACAAATTAGTTGGTCGCGGCGCGACGGGTTAAGATTACGTCAAATTCAAGTTTCAAAAGAGTCAGGATCGCGATTAAAGTCAAGATCGCGACG
>JAUEJL010063996.1:0-17825 GCA_032274825.1 Drosophyllum lusitanicum | reverse complement strand
ATACAAATGAATATAATAAAAACTATGATGTATTACTATTCTATACCAATAAATAACGTCATTGAACAACCGAATAACTTAAGATTATTCATCATTAAATAGAATTATGAATCGATCCAAAATACTAAAGTATCACTTATCAAATAATCAAATCTAAAAGTATAAAAATCATATAGTGAAAATAACAAATACTAAAATAACGTATTATTGTTTTAACTGTAGTTAAAATCTTTCATTGTTTATTTTGAGTTTTTAACGTTCAATGGTTTTGTACTTTTGTTTGGCGGGTTTTATTATCCTAAAATGTAACTCTCTTATTTGAATTCATAATCTTCTTTTCAAAATTTAAATTTCAGGTATTAAAGAAAATTTTAAAATGTTATAGTTTTACCTATAAACGGATCGTACGGGTCATTTTCGGGTTGACCCTAACCCGACCCATTTATTTTCGTGTCGATTTTGTGTCAACCCGCTTTTGACCCATTTCAGGTTCGTGTCACTTTTTCGTGTCGGGTTTCGGGTCGACCCAGAAATTTCCAGCCTTAGCCTTCTCCTTCCTAGAAGGACCTATTGAGCCTGAAAACATTACATAGCAACGAGTAAGCATAAATTTTAGCGAACATATAATATTTACACATTATATCATGAATACACATTCATGTAAACTATATTGAAATAGTTACTACATTGAAACTGTTACCGAACAAGATTTCCACCCATACAATTCTGACTCTAGCTATGGTACCGACACATTCCTTTCAATGAACACCTGGACACATACACACTTCCTTTTCTGCTAAAACACAAAACATTGTGATTGTTTTAACGAGAATAGGCTATATACTCTTTTACGAAATCCCATGGTTTTGATAATCAAGTCCAAGGACATCAATAGTGAGCTCGACTTCCAGTTACATGAATCGGGGAGAAACAAGTCTTGAATTTGATTACAAAGAGATACTAAGCACCAAAAGGAAGAACAAAACCTAGAATTAATTTATGTTTTATGATGTCAAAATCTAGATACTAAAACTTTCGGCTATAAAGGTGCCAATCGAGACACATGATCTTGAACCCAACCAACAACTCAACTAATCATGTTCTAAGACCCATAATAAAGTCAAAAAAATCTATCAAGCAACTAATGATTCCAACCACCCTAGACTTTAATTCAAAAACATGAGAGGTCCACGCCACTCATGGAGCCTTTGGCTTAACTGGTTGAAGGTAAGAGATAGTCGGATCAGAAACCTCATCCAACCCAAGAACTTACATCATAACCGACCAAAGGAAACACATAGAGGGAAAAAACATACCTTGATCGAGTTGGAAAAAGTTGGTGCAACAGTTTCCAAAGTTGAGCTCTAAAACTTCACTAGGGAAGAACAAACACACAAACATTACCGTATGCAAGAAAACGGCTATAACAATGCTCTCTTGGGCCTTGTGCCCTAAGGAGGGTATTTATACCTTCAAATGATTAGCCAAAGTGTCAAGATACACCCTTCCATTCTACATAACATATAAACTTGACCCTAACTTACAAAATTAAACTCGCTAATCCATGAAAACATTACAATATTTAATTTTAATTAATTTTAAGGGTATATTCAACCATTTTACAATATTTAACCGACTTTCATTAGTTTTAACGTAGTCTAGGATTACCATTGTGATAAAATAATAAAAAGTTAAAATTTAAAAACTATAAATATTATATAGTAACAAATCATAAATACCAAACATGTCACTTACTTTGCCCATAATTTAAATATGGAAGTTAAATCTAATCATAGATTACCCTAATTTATATCTAAATTCTTAATTTAATGATTTTATTTATTTATATTTTTAATTTATAATAATAAGAAATGACTTTAGCACTTTTGAAAATGCTCGACGTTTTAATACATACTATTTAAACTGCTCTTTGCCCTCCTCTAGTTTTTGAATTCGTAGTCGACCGTTTTCTCTCTCTCTCTCCTCTCTCCTCTCTCTCTCTCTCTCTCTCTCTCTCACACACACACATACACACACAGAGACCCTGGGCAGTGTATGTTCGATCGCAGATCTATCAGGAACTAGGGTTGTTTCTTCTTCTAAATTCATAGCTGGATCTTCGAAAGCGCTTGTAAGTTCTTAGCTTCTTTTCCAAATTTGAAATTTATTTTTTTCGCTTTAAGGGTTTGCATCTTATAGAGTTTAAATCATAAATTTACTCGATGGAATCTGAAAACTTCTATCTGAACACGAAACAATCGATATACTTAGCTTACATTACTTCATTTAACCGGTCGTCGTTTAAGATTATTCGTTCTTTCCTTTTTGTGATTGTTAGGGTTTTTTCCTTGTTCTTCCAGAATGCTATGTCTTTTGGGTAATTACTTGTATATGGCTGCGATTGATCCGATTTTGATCCATTTGTAGAAAATTGAAGTAGGAAATGCGGGTTTTAGAGAGTATATTTTTGTGTTTTCTTTTCCTATATTCCCCCTTTCTCTTTGTGCGATTTATACTTTTCGAAATTGATAACGGTTGATTA
Organism: Drosophyllum lusitanicum; assembly: GCA_032274825.1. Taxonomy (NCBI): domain Eukaryota; kingdom Viridiplantae; phylum Streptophyta; class Magnoliopsida; order Caryophyllales; family Drosophyllaceae; genus Drosophyllum; species Drosophyllum lusitanicum. Next base: position 15,283 of record JAUEJL010063996.1, on the reverse strand, counting down.
GGGTTTAATTTCTTTTTCTTTACTAGAATTTAAGGTGCAGGTAGTTTCTCTTCCCATTTCTAAGGACTGATAATGTTTTGGGGGGGACGCTACAAGCAAGCAGAAACTGGGATATGTGATATTGAGATTAGCTATGGAAAACGATTTGACAGTGATGGGTTGTTCTTCTGATGGCCTCAGCAAAAAGATTGAGAAAATGCGATCTCTAAATGGGTATGTCTGATTTTTATGAGTAAACATGTTTTAGGCCTTGTGAAATTGACAAAAGCTGTTTGTAGTAGGACGAGTGGCCCCACAAGGCGATCGACAAAGGGGCAGTGGTCTGCAGAAGAGGTATAAACTTTTTGCTGTTACAAACCTTACAATACATGTAATTTTATTGTGTTCCCAGCTTCCCATAAATTATGTATAAAGTCTGAAGGACAGTTTTAATTTTTAAACTTGCTAAATTGTTTCTTCACCTGTAGGATGAAATATTATGTAAAGCTGTTCAGCAGTTCAATGGCAAGAACTGGAAAAAAATAGGTATCTTTTCTTCATTTTATGCTCTATCTTTTTAGTAATTAAAGTCACCTTAACATAGTATATTAAAGATAACTGATGTTTTTATTTATCTAGTTTCTGTCTTACATGTATGCTATTTGCCTAATTTTCAAGCATCTTATACTTTCTACGAGTTAATACGTGGTTAATTTGCTTTATTTTCATGTAAATGTATGTAGTTTATTTTGTTACTTACTTTATTTGTGTTCAGCCGAGTGTTTCAAGGATCGAACCGATGTTCAGTGCTTGCATCGGTGGCAAAAAGTTTTGAATCCAGAGCTTGTTAAAGGTCCATGGTCAAAAGAGGTTAGACATACTTTTTTTGGGTTCCTTTTTTTTACCATAAGGATAAGTATAGTACCACCCACATACATGTTTGACAAACAATGATGATGGTTAAAAAACTTGAAAATTGTTTATTTCAAAATTGATTTAAATTAGGATATAGTTCATTGCAAAACAGATAGAAATGTGTATGTCAAATTGGTTAAATTCATAACACTATTAAACTTTTGAATGGCCCATGTTTTAACTTTTTCCTGCATCGTTTTCATTATTTTAACTTTTAATAACATACTCAGGAAGACGAGGTAATAATTCGTCTAGTAGAGCAATATGGAGCAAAAAAATGGTCCACCATTGCACAACACCTACCTGGCCGCATCGGTAAGCAGTGTCGGGAGAGGTATGCCTTTTTTTTCTTTATTATTTAAAAAATTGGGAACCCAATCCTTCAACAGCTGTGTCATTTATTATTGATGATTTTCGCATTTAGGTGGCATAATCATCTTAATCCTAACATAAACAAGGAGGCTTGGAGTCAGGAAGAGGAACTAGCACTAATTCAAGCCCATCAAATTTACGGGAACAAATGGGCTGAGTTGACAAAATTCTTGCCTGGCCGGTATGCATAATTTTTGTTTCCTTAAAAGATACAAAAACAAATACTCTTAAAAAATTGTTTTATACTATGTTTTGTTTCATGTTAGGTCGGACAATGCTATCAAGAATCATTGGAACAGTTCTGTTAAGAAGAAATTGGATACGTATTTGGCATCAGGCTTAGTTTCAGTGTCTCAAAATCTCAGCCAAACGAATAATAATAATCAATCAACTGCTTCTACCTCATCATGGGTTCAACAAGGTAGTGGAGATGATAATATTCCCAGAGAGACTGATAATATCTCAGAATGCAGTCAAGGTTCGATTTTGGGAGCAAACGCGATTGTTTTTCATTCTCAAAACGAAACACAACCGCCTGAAAAATCTTTTTCACAAAATGATTGGTTAAATTCAGATAAAAATTGGCAAATCTCTTCGAATGACATACAAAAGCTTCCTTTAGACATGAGTGAGGATTCAGAATTCATCAACTGTATAGATATTGATCCAACCCAAAGTTCTGTCAATTTTACTGCTTCTACTTCAACAGGCAACATGATTATAGACGAATCTACTACCTTATCTTATGCATCTGAAAATTTGTATAACTGTCCAAATAGAAACGAGGTTGATGAATCTTCAGCATTAGTTTATGAATCTACAAATGGTGAAGTAGTTCCTAATGATGCTACTTTAAACTCACAATCGTATTATTCAGATTTGCTGCTAACTTCATCTTGTCCGTCTATATACACCTCCCTAGAAAGTGAATCCCATCAGTTAAATGGTGTTCCCATTGATAGTTCTGGCCCGCAAAATGAAGTTAATGATTTCGTGGAGGTGGGACCTACGGATGCAATCCAAAGTCAGCCAACAATTGATGAAATTAAGGTTTCAGAAACTGAGGAACAAAATACGGGAGTTTTATCTTATGATCCACCTCGTTTCCCGAGTTTGGATATCCCTTTTCTTAGCTGTGATTTAGTACAATACGGTGGTGATCGGGAGCATGACTATAGTCCTCTTGGAATTCGAAAACTGATGATGTCATCAATGAATTGTTTTAGCCCGTACAGATTATGGGACTCACCTTCACGAGCTGATAGCCCAGAAGCTGTGCTGAAAACTGCTGCCAAAACTTTCACATGCACACCATCAATATTAAAAAAGAGAAACCGTGATTTGTGTTCACCGTTGTCAGAAAAAAGATGTGAAAAGAAGCTAGAACGATCCTCATTCTCCAATTTGGCTAGAGATTTCTCTCGGTTGGAAGTTATGTTTGATGAAAATAAGAGCCAACACTCACCATCATTGAGTGACATACAAGATTCAGGATCGTTTCTTGATGATAAAGAAAATTTAATTCCTGTTGGTGAAGGGATTGAAAAGGAAGGTGTAGATGGCTCGATATTGAAAGTGAGTGCAAAACGTGATAGCTCCAATTCAATAAACTAGTTTGTGGTCAAATGATATTAAATAGTAACGTTTCTTTGTCAAACTGTCCGTTTTCGTAATTATACTTTTTTTGCCCCATATTGTAATTATAATTTTATAAAAGGGAAATGGATGTGTGCCGCTAGAAGCACAAAATGACCGCTTGCAGATGACACTTGGTAGATTTTTACTGATGTCATGTCATGTTAGCATTGTCATTTTGTGCTTAAATTAGCAAATTAGTACATCAAACACATAGTATAAATACCAAAGTTGACCATTAACAAAAGTCCGTTGCTATTTTATGACATTTGTCTATTCGGATGAATTAATTTTTACAACTTTTATGGTTTTTATCCTTTCTTGAATATTAATATTACTCTTTTCAGACGTGTCAGGTGGTACATTCATCTTCAGTTCTTAAGGAACGGAACTTGGATAATCTGTCATTCTTTTCTCCTGATAATTTTACCACCAAATCAGATACACCAAAGTGCTCAAATGCTGAAAATTCTGGAAATCAGAGCTCTAAATGTTCACAAGTTTTAGCAGATCAAGTCACTGTTGAAAATTCTGCAAATGATACTTTGGTTGAAGCCTTTAACATGTAAGATGTCTAGAATTTTTTTAGTTTGATGCAATTTAATATTTCTTGCTAATATGTTTCTGTATTTCATGTTTGTTTTGCATTCTAGATTTGGTGAAACACCATTCAAGCGAGGTTTTGAATCTCCTTCTGCATGGAAATCCCCCTGGTTCTCTTTTCTTCCTGGCCCAAGGGTTGATACAGATATAACCATCGAGGTAATATGAAGTTCGCATTATAAAATAGCTACATTTTATATCCTTTTTGTCCCGTGTTGGTAATTATATTTTGGTCAATGTGCTAATTTATAATTTAAGCACAAAATGGACTGTTGGTTGCAGATGCAGTGGCATATTTTGACTGATGCCACATCATTCATCTTGATTTTGTGCTTGAATCACCAAATTAGCAATCAACACTACATATATTTACCAATACAGGACAAAAAAGTATAATTACCAAAACAGATCATTAACAAAAATACATTGCTATTTTATGACATTTGCCATGAAGAATATTATTTGATATATGGAGTTTGTTCAGGATATTGGATACTTTGTGAGCCCAAGGGAAAGAAGCTATGATGCTCTTGGGTTAATGAAACAGTTAAGTGAGCATACTGCTACTGCATATGCAACTGCACAGGAAGTCTTGAAAGACGAAACCCCTGATTCCATACTAAACAAGAGATATGTGGAAAGAAGTCGGCAAGAATCAAATCTCTTGGTATGTTTGGTTAATAAGTGGGCGGTTTTTTCTTCTTTCTTTTTTCCAATGAAGTTTAAGCAAAGGTTGCAATATACAAGCTTATAAATGCAGAATATAACTTCATCAAACAAATGTTTTTAGCTCACCAGTAACAATGGTGCATACCAAACAAAACCAAATTGCAAGAAAACTTGCTCAAATCAACCGAATCATTTTCATTTGGGCCATAACTGCCAGTAGCGCGAGTGGCAATTGCCCACATAAGAACTAAGAAAAACAGACTAGTAAAGTGGAATACTTTTCCAGTGGGCAAAAACCAACTGCATTTCATTATAAACTTAAGAAAGTATGCCTTAAGAACTTAATGTGATTGTGTGTATCTTTCATTTTCATGCATTTATTATTTAATTATTATTATTGAATCCGGCAGAACGAGAGACGGGTGCTGGATTTCAGTGAATGTGTGAGTCCAGGGAAAGGAGCAGAGAGTACAAGAGCCGGTTCTAGTTTCCCAAGTCCGTCTTCGTATCTGTTGAAGGGTTGCCGGTGATTATGCAAAATACAAGAGTCCCCCCCGGTATTTTAGTATATATACATATATGTATAAAATGTTACAATTACCATTTTATTATTTTGTGGATGATCTAAACTTCAAGTAAATCATTCTTGTTGTAGCCCAATCTGTTCTCTTATAATTCAATACAATTAATGCTTGTTTTAGCCCAAAGCCCAATCTGGAAATAGCCTGATTAAGCTTCATGGCTTAAATTGGGCCAACAGTTATTTACTAGTTAAGCCCAAAGCTTGAAAGTCTCTTTGTTTAGTAAAAAAGTCGCTATTTATTTAATTTTATAATTAAAGTTTTCTTTGTTGGAACTATAAAAATTGAAAATTGAAGTGTTATTGTTAAATATCTATGTTTAGTGATCTTGTAAACATTGATTACCCACTTGATTAAATATAATTTTTTAATAAAAATGTCATAAATACTCTGTACATCTTACACTGTGTTTTTTGTGTAAGCTGTGTAACTTATCAGGTGTTAAATTAACACTAAATAATTATGTGTTAGGTGTATGTGGATTTGAACAAAACAAACTTATCAGAGTTCACTTTGTACACTCCTACAGTGTTAAGGTGAATACAAAACAAACCTAACATGTCATAAAATTTTATGTGTGGACATGAAGTGATTATATCCGGTACACTTTTAAATAATAGATTATATTGAGTACTATTGATATAAAGGCGTATTCTAGTGGTTGTTACTAGATGCAGGTGGACGTTACACAATGTTTGTACTGTTAAAACATAAAATGATTATTATAATAAGGTGTATGTTGTGTGATTACTAAGCTTATTGCTTACCCTACTGGTAATTATGATTATTATACCAGGTTAATGGCAATCAAAGTGTTCTTTGCCTTGTAAACATAGTCTTTGTATAATCCTATGGTATTTAACTGAAAATGTTATGTAAAACCTTATGGTGATGTATGTATAGTGGATAATATAATGAACACTTTGATTATATAAAGAAATTTGGGCATTGCAATATGGTCAAGATACTTTGTACTCTTTAAAGTTTGGTGTTTGACTAAAGCATTTGGCTAGATGGAGTCTTTAGTTCTTGGCTACTAAGGAAACAAAGAACTCATACAAATGATTTATGTTTTGAGCCCTTGTGTTTAGTGCACTTCCAAACACAATTGTCTGGTTATAACCATGTTTGGAGGACTCTCATGGAGTAGGGGTAAGAAACTCATTCATCCTTTTAGTATTATGGATTCAAATGTTTAGGAGTATTTTTGGCTTTATGCCATTCCTTGTGCTACTATGCCTAAAGTGTATTTGGCATCTAATATTAGTTTCAACTCGGCTTTTTTCAAAAAGATGAGGGGGAAAGTCGCACATTCAACATAGCGTTCGGACTCATGTGCCTTCCAGAACCAGAGGTCTTCGAGCCTGCTGCTATTCCAAAATAGCATCTAATATTAGTTTCAACTCGGCGTTTTTCAAAAAGATGAGGGGGAAAGTCGCACATTCAACATAGCGTTCGGACTTATGTGCCTTGGTCTTCGAGCCTGCTGCTATTCCTAAAATATAAAAATGACCCCCACACACAAAGTTTTAAAATTTGCGTTTGGCAATTTAAGACTATCGAAAATCAGTCAAAAGTTACATTTATTTGAAAACGTTAATGTATGGATCCAAGCGGGCTTTATTACACTAAAAAAAACGTTAAAGTTTTCTTCAGCAAAAGGTTCGTATTGGATTTTGCTTGGAAAAACAAATATGATGGTAATCCATCATATAAAATGTTGTTGCCCTGTCACAAAAGACATACTTTTTAGTAGTGTAACAATAATCGCGCTGTTGCTCGTGGTTGCTTTGTATTTATTCGCTACAATTTAAAGCGAAGCATGCATACTAATGAATGAGAGGTTTAAAAACAATCAAATTGATATTGTGAGCTTCTTATGAAGCAGAAGCAGTAATATGCAGTGAAACTAAAGAGGCATAGATGCCATCTTTCTCACTGATGAGTTTCTCATGTTTCCCTTTCTCCACAATGACTCCATTTTTCACAACAGCAATAACATCTGCTCCTTGGATTGTGGATAACCTGTGAGCCACCACTAGTGTGGTTTTGTGTACAATAACCTGGTCAAGTGCATCTTGTACCACTTTCTCAGATTCGGCATCAAGAGCACTAGTCGCTTCATCTAGTAACAGTATCTTTGGATCTTTTATCATCGCTCTTGCTATCGCCACCCTTTGCTTTTGGCCTCCTGATAATTGGATCCCTCTTTCCCCTACAATTGTATCATATCCCTGATCCAATTCACACACAAATCTTTTAGATAGTTTTCTTGCTTGCTTAGTAAGTAGAGTCACATGCATCTTTTTTGCTTGTCAAGTTGATCTCTGTGCAAGATTTTAACCTTTTGCATGTTTATAAGTGCAAACCTTTTCATTTTACAACTATAAGCACACCAACTCTAGTGATTTCTTATATTTGTTTGTTGTATACCTGTTGTAGGGAACTGATGAATTTATGGGCATTTGCTAATTCTGCTGCTGCTATAATCTCTGTCTCGGTGGCATCACCTACCTTCCCGTATGCAATGTTGGCACGGATTGTGTCATTAAACAATACTGGCTCTTGGCTCACTAGACCCATCTGCTGCCTAAACCACTTCAGTTTTAGCTTTTTAATATCCACTCTATCAAACAATATCTGGCCTGAATCAACATCGTAGAACCTTTGCAGTAGAGAAACCATAGTCGATTTTCCACTTCCGCTTTCACCGACAATTGCTACAGTCTTGGCTTGTTAATCAAATATGAACGAACATTAGCTTTCTTCTAAAATTAAGATATTTGGTTGGCACATTTGAAGTTTGGTTGATAACATAAGATCAATAAGCACACACGCGTGGATGTGAGTTTTAGAGGCCTAAAAATAAACATGCATAGAAAATGAAGTTGTTGTAAGAGGATACCTGGCCGGAACGAATATCCAAACAAAGGTCCCTGAAGATTTGAATGTGAGGTCGAGAAGGATACTTGAAACTAACATGACTAAACTCAATATCGCCTTTCACATTTTCTAATGTGATACCAGAATCATCAGTATAATCTATCTTTGATTTCTGGTCAAGAAGACCGAAAACTGAAGCAGCAGCAGCCTTGGCTTTTCCAGTGTCGGGAACAATAGATCCTGACTGGGAAACACTCATGGCAGCCATACTCAACCCCAGAAATACCTTCAAATACATAAAAATGTCAGTGACATAAGATGGTCTGGCTGTTAGATAATAGCTTAACTGTAACTCTAGAGGGCCTACCTGGAAAACTTTAGAAAATGTAGTCTTGCCCGCTTCAACAAAAAGAGCTCCGATATAAAAGCTGAACGAGTATACCAAAAGTAAGAATAACAACGACGACCCAAAACCAGCACCGCTAACTAAACCTTGTTTAATTCCTGCTCTTCGAGGGCCTTCACATTTCTTTTTGTATAGCTTCATCACCTTATCTTCTGCGCAGAATGAAGCAACTGTTCTAATGCTTCCTACTGCATCACTCGCAACTTCACTTGCTTCCTCGTATTGTTTCTGAAAACAAATATGCAACTATTTATTCATAATATATGTTGGGGGTTACCCCAAGTATTTCCCTTTTCATCAAGGCTACCAATGTATCAAAAGTATCATATAGGTCATCAAAGTATGTATCTTGTACCATTGATACCAGTTTATACTAAAACACATGCTAAATGACAAAAAACACAACCCAAATCGACTAGCTGATTTAAGTGTCGAATTATCACCTATATTAGGAAATCGTATTATCAATAATAAAAACAGAACAAGTATCTCACCTTTGTATCAGCACTGAATCCGTTAACGAATTTAACCTGAAGATATCCATTAAGTCCTATAAGTGGTATCAAAACTAGAACTATGAAAGCCAACTGCCAGTTTCCCATAAACGCGATAACTAAACCAGCAACGGCTGAAGCTGTGTTCTGAACAAGTAAAGAAAGATTGTCCCCAACCAGACCTCTCACAGAAGCTACATCTGTAGACAGCTTTGCACCAATTAAACCACTTGAATTTTCCGTCTTATCAAACCAACTTATCTCCATTTGAACCACTTTCTCGAAGCATTTTAATCGAATTCTTTTTATAAGCTTACATCCCGCTACACCAAAGAAGTAGGTTCTAAATGGTGTTACTACTAAACTTGCCAAACCAAGCATAAGAAGCATCAATGCCCAAAATTCGCTATCATTACGAAGCTCATGAGTTGGCTTGAAGAAGGATTTTATGATAGATGATAAAAGATAACCGAATATAGGTAATATCACACCGTTAATCACAGCAGCTATAGAACCTAGTAGTATTACTGGGATTTCTGGTTTGTTCATATAAGCTAAACGAATAAGTGAGACATCCGAAGGCGTGTGCGGATATTTTGTTTCTTTCGGCTCTGTAAGATCACTGGTGGTGGTAGATGTTATTCGAAATGAATGGTGACTACTGTTACTAATATTAAATGATAGTCGACTTAAGATTTGACTTGAGTGCCTTCCCGAAACCACGGTAATCTCATGATCACCACCTCCTTCTTGCTTTTCTAAGTAGTTGTTAAGTTCCTGTAACCGTATGAGCTGGGAGTATGCACCTTCCGGATCTTGTAGTAGTTCAGAGTGTGAACCTGAGTCAAATGGTCAAAAAAGAAAAAAGTTTAAAGGAAGCGAGTCAAAGAGGTTGATAGTCATCCATATCTAATTATTAACCAAGATAGAGATCTCCAATATTGTCACCCTAAAAAGGATTTGACGGGTCTAGAGATCGTTCAGAAGGTCTAACTAATAGGACTAAAGTCTAAACTAACCGATTGGTCCGGATTAACTAGTGTTTTTATTGATAATTTTGTAGATTATGAAAATGAACAGGTAGATATGAGGAAGACCTTTCTCTACGATCTTGCCGTCCTGAATAACTGCGATTACATCAGAATTTTTTATTGTTGTCAAGCGATGGGCTACGATAACTGTAGTTCGGTTAACCATGATTCTATCAAGTGCCTGTTGAACAACACTCTCTGATTCAGCATCAAGTGCACTTGTAGCTTCATCTAGTAGTAAAATCCTTGGGTCTTTCAAGATGGCCCTTGCTATTGCAATTCTTTGTTTTTGTCCTCCAGATATGTGAGTTCCATGATCACCAACCATTGTATCTAATCCCTAAATGCATTTCATGAAAAAAGAAACAATTTTTTATATGATGAGTTTAACTAAAACAACTTAATGAACACCCGAAGTTGGCTCATTATAACTAAAGGTGGCAATATAAGCGATAAAAACAGGAATTTATTGTCCTACCGAGGAAATATAAATAGTTAAGTTGTCAAATATGATTACAAAGAGTTCAAATCAAATTAGAAATTTTATTTTTTGTAAAAAGGGTGAGAAACAGTCCTTACTATAGAAAAACAAGGGGCATGAAGGTAATTCATATTCAAAAGTGTAATATACCAATTACGCCCCTTGTTTTTTGCTATGAATACTTCTTATCCCTCACATAAAAATCCTTCTTACCAATCCTAAGCATAACAAGATAATTTTTTTAGTAATAACCATACTATTTTTGATATTACGAGGTTTGACGCATTAAAAATACATTTGAGTTGTTTGTTTGATATATATTTATTTTTTTACGCGTTTTATCTCTTAAATATGACTCATATAAGCCCTTTCGTAAGTAATTGGATCAAGATTACTACTTCTAACTAAAACTACCATAAGCGATAAAATATCATATGCAAATGGAACCTCGGGGAATTTATCAATGAAATTGGCAGCATTGGCGAGCTTAGCAGCGGCTTTGATTTCATCAAGTGTTGCACCATCTTTCCCGTAAGCAATATTATCTTTAATCGTGGAAGTGAACAAAACGGGTTCCTGGCTAACAAGACCGATCTTACCTCTAAGCCACTTCAGTTGGTAGTTTCTGATATTAATACCATCAATAACAACTTCTCCTTGTTGTGGGTCATAAAACCTCTCTATGAGGCTAATTACAGTTGATTTTCCACTTCCACTTTCTCCAACTAAAGCTGTGGTTGTGCCACTTGGTATGTCGAGAGAAAACCCGTTAAAGATTTTCTCATGTGGTCTAGCTGGATAGCTAAAAGTAATATCTCGTAGTTCGATATCCCCACGGATATCCTGTGGTTTCTCACCACTGGTATTATAAGGATCTATTTCGGACTTTCTCTCTATTACCTGAAAAGTGAAAGTTAATTTGAGAACATTAAAAAACACGAGAGCAAAGCACACTTTTGGGCCCTTAGATCTAAAAATGAAGGGTCGAGATTATGAATGGAATATAACACGCGAGTTAAATATGAATAAAAGTATATATTCACATGTGAATTAATACTTTGGTCGAATGTTAACAGAGTTTTTTTAGTGTTCTCACATACTCACGGGTTACCTGGAATAGTTTATAAGCTGCAACTCTTCCCAAGCTAAATGCACTTAAGCATGGCGACGCCTGTCCTAAGGATCTGTTGAATACATTTTTGAACAACTCATCAACCAAATTCTAAAAAATTTAATGATAATACATTTTTAGGGGTGTTTGGATTTGCGTTGTCAAACTAATTACATGATTATTGTGATATGTAGTCGAAAATCAATTTTCAATATTTGGTTTGTATATTGCAACTTCAAACACTCATAGCTTATTTTATATATTACAACTGATTATCTGGTTCTTCTGATAATTCAAAACCGATAACAACTTTCAAATTGAAATACCCCCTCCCGAGCAAGTAGCTTAACATAATGCACTTACAAGGAACTCATCATAATCGCGATCATTATGTTTATGACCTGTCCTCCCGTGTAACCTTTTTCGATAATCATTTTGCCTCCAAACCATATGGCCAAAGAGTAGCAACCGAATACACAAAACATAAATACACCAGAACCAATTCCACCAACCAAACCCTCTTGCACCCCGGCCCGGTAAGCTTTCTCAAGAGATTTATCATACTTAGCAATAGCTTGCTTCTCCCCTGTGAATGATGCAACCTGTAACATATAAACATATATATGTTGTGCTAAAATCATTAATCAAAATTAATATTAATTAAAATGATGTAAAAACCAAGAATATATCATCTAATTCTCACAGTTCTGATAGAGCTAATTGTCTGTTCAACTACAGCTGCTCCAACAGAATAAGAAGCTTGGCCTTTGGACATTAGTTTTGCCATCACTATTGTCATGAAGGTAGCTGAGATCACAAGCACAGGAATTGTAGATAATAACACAAGGGAAAGAAGCCACCCTTGCGAAAAAGCAATTGCAAAACCTCCGAAAAATGTCGAAACCAGTTGTATGAATTTTCCAACCTGCACATTTACATAATAACAAGATTTTAATAAATGTTAACATTTTATAACATGTTTTGCTAGCAACGTCTAACTTAAAGTATTATTTTTTTAAATAAGTTTTATAATCTTATTAAATTGCAACACATTACCTTTTCTCCCATAGCATCCTGAATAATAACAGTATCACCAGACATGCGTTCAACAATTTCTCCAGTTTTACTTTCCAAATCAAAAAATCCCACATCTTGCCTCAGTATTGTTTTCAAGTATAAACTTCTAATTCTTGCAGCCTGCCTCTCACCAGTCACCATCCAGCAAACCACCTCTACATTAATGAATAAAATATTGCCTATTAATTAAAAAAAAAAGATTTTCTCTATTCAGGTTCCCGGGGTGTGTGAGCCTTGTTGGGTTAATCGGGTTCTGTTCACGGGTTACAGGTTGGTCAAGGAGTCATGTTGCTTGGTGACGGATTAGTGTTTGATATTGTTTTTAATTTGCATGCATTGTGATGTTAATTATATATGAAAGTTAGGAGTTAGTGGTAGTTAGCATATTAGTATTGCATTGTTTTTTCTTTATAAATATGTACGTAAGTTGCTTCCGTAGAAATTTGATCAGAAAATGCGCTCCATTCTTCCTTGTTTATTTTTTATTCTATTATGATCCAACACTTGTTATTAGAGCCTAGGTCTTGTGAAGACATAGAAAGCCGGTTTGAGAGTCGGTTTCAAGAAAAGGTGTAGCCCTTCACTACAGGGCAGACATAGTAGGAAGTGGGTTTTGTTTTTTTGAAGGTGCTGTGATGTTATGGTCACAGGTTGAAGTCTTGAAAGCAGGTTCCATCCTTGATCGGATAGTTTGTGTGATTAACCAAAAGCGCCGAAAAGACTAGAGGAAGGAAATCAAAGTAGGTGGCTTTGAGTTCTGTTCGTGTTGCGGGTGATAGAAGACGGTAAAGGTGGTGGTTACCTTGTTTTCTTGATCAGTGAGAGAATCTCACGGAATAGCATTGATCGACAAAGGTATGGTGACACGAAGGGAATGGAAAATCAACATGGTGTGAACATTATGGCGGTGGTGGTTCAAATCAGGTGGCTTCGGATGTGGTCAGGGAAGAGCTCGTGGATCCGGGAAAAGTCGTGATGTTAATGAACGTGTCTAACGGTATGCCATTTTACATGTTACCGGTGTGGTGAAAAATGAAAAGAAGTTGAGCTAGTGACTTTGGATGTGACCGAGGTGGAGGTCGGGTGTCCGGGCAAGGTCAATAATCAAAATTGTTCGAAAGAAACATAATTAAGCACTACTGTGATCTAGTAGCATGAACAAACCGATTAAGGAGGTGATTGTTGGGTTAACCGGGTTCTATTCACGGGTTATAGGTTGGTCAAGGAGTCACGTTAGTGTTCGATATTGTTTTTAATTTTCATACATTGTGACGTTAATTATATTCACAATTGGTCATAAGTTTTCCAAGTTAGTGGATAGATGAATTAGTCTTATTTTGTTAGCTTGTTTTTAGGATTCAAGAAGTGGCAGCATGCCACATTTGTTTATAGCTGAAAGTTAGGAGTTAGTGATAGTTAGCATATTAGTATTGCATTGTCTTTTCTTTATAAATATGTACCTTAAAATTTGCTCCATTCTTCCTTGTTTATTTTTCATTCTATTCTGATCCAACAAGCGTTTTGCTCTAATATACACGGTCTAACCGGTGTTACCCATGACCGTTTCCTTTTCTAATTAATATTGTAACCCTTTTTTAATTTTTCTAATCGAGTACACAAATTAACTATGTAATTTGGTTGAATAAACATGGTGCGATATATTATCGAACCAAATGGTTATAATTCCTCGTTTACATATTGTATTTATTGAACCAAACTGTATAATATAATTCGTGAACAAATTAGAAAATTTCAAAAAGAAATGTAAATATTGAAAAATGAAGCAAAGATAAATATGTTATTTTTCATATTAATTATGCACTTAAAAAGTCTTGTAAAGTTGTAATCAAACAGTTTGTAAGTGTTAGTGTAATTATATGCTTACGAAAAAATGCTGCAAGCCCAGACCCGATAGCCAAATAAACATATCTGAGGGATACCTGAAAGAAAAATTTATGAGTTAGAGAGTAGGTTTTTGTACTCCCCTGACCCATACAAGATGTTTGACCAAGTGAAGATCGAACTCAGATAAACTTTCCAAACATTCTATCACTAGGCTATGTCGAGACGATGGTTATTAATATTCCGAAAACAAATAGTATAAATATTCTGGTTAAGGTTCGGTACGAAATCAACTTTATATACGGAACCTAGAGAACCAATCTTAGCCTTTAGATTTAAAAAATCAATGGTTGAGATTACGACTGAATATTCATTTTATCTAAATCAAATATGCAATTTCTGACTGAATATGCAGTGGACATAAATTGAATATGCAGTGATAATCGCAATCATTATCACTCAAATCTAATGGATGGGATTAGTTCTGTTGATTCTGTATTTATCTTTGTTCTAAATATTCTAGTTCATGAAAAAAAACATGACAAATATCAGTTTCAATTTTTGGTTAACAACTTTTTAAACCAGAGAAAACTTCCAGACTTTCAAAACCATTTGGTTTGAGTCAATCTTGAACCTGGTAACTGGTATCTAATCATCCATCAATGCTAATTCAAAGTATAAAAAAAGCCAAAGCTCGATTTTTCGAAAATCCTTCCAAGTTTGCGAGCTTTTATCGAAACAGTTTGAAAGTTTCGTGGCAAAACAAACACGACTACGTAAAAAACACACAAACTTAGCTAAAAACATGAAACTGGGAACCGGTATAAATCCATACCTTGGAAACTTGATGAACAATGACATGATTATCTGTAGTTTTTCCGAATGTGTTGATTAGATCCCCGAATATCAACGTTTGGGTTGGAATGCTGACCCCGCATCCAATCGCACTAATCGTTCCAATAAGCATAAGAAGGTGGTCAGTTTTATCAGCAAAGGCAAACAGCTTGTGATATGGAACTACATGATCATCACTTGCTGATTGCTTCTTCTTGTCACTTGAATCTTTTGGTTTTTCAGATGAATCTTGAGCTTGTATTGTTTCTTGCTCTGGTAAGGGACTTGTTGATGCACTGTTTTCTTCTTTTTCCATGTCTGCAATCTCTACATCCATTATTCAGTTGCAGGTGTGTGTGTGTCTATATAT
>JAUEJL010063985.1:0-17829 GCA_032274825.1 Drosophyllum lusitanicum | reverse complement strand
GAAGGAGGGGGAATTAGACGGCTAAGATTGGTTCTCGCAGTTCTCGTACGAAAAACAGTTCTCGTTTGAACTTTTCCCTATATATATGTGTGTGTGTGTGTGTGTGTGTATGTATGTATATTCTGAATTTTCATTTTGGATTGTAGATTTATCGTACTCAACCAGTGAAAGCTCATTAAAGGAAGAATTTTCAAATTTTGGCCAGATAGCGGAAGGTATGCATTTTCTATTTTAACAAGATTTACCAACAATAAGTATTTTCACTCGAACTTTTCAATGCTTTTCTTGTCGTCCTAACTCTATGCATGGTGCTGAGTTGTGTGTAGTTAAGCTTGTTAAGGATGAAATCTCAAAGAAATCAAAAGGGTATGCATTCGTCCAATACACGAATCAAGATGATGCCATGAGTGCCCTTGAAACCATGGATGAGAAGGTTCGTTTATCACCTTTTGTTCCCCTTTGAGAGTTCAAGTTTCCCCTTTGGAAGTTTGGGTTAATGTTTTCAGAAACTTACATTCACTGTCTTGCAGTCTCTTGATGGCAGAGTAATATTTGTGGAACTTGCAAAACCCACAAGGTACAAAAGGAGTGTTGAGCCCAGAACCTCTGGACCACCTCAGGTATCGCCTTTTTCGGGTCAAAAGGTGGCAGAAGATTAATGATCACCACAAATTATAGTTTGTCTTCCTTTGAACATCAGTTGCAGTAGATAATGTATTAATGTTAGATGTTATAAAGTGACATTTTGTAAGGAAAAAAATTGAAGCTTTTTTATTGTAGTCAAACATTTAAAACTACAGGTGACTATAATATTTTTCTAGCAATTTGGAAACATTTTTTCACGACTTAGAACGATTCGACATCTGTGATTTTTTGGTAACAAGTCGATAACATCACCTTTTACCAGCTGTTTGGAAGTCCCGCAGCAAATTTACGGGTCAGTGGTGATTGGGTTCTCACTTGTGATGTACATGCCAATAACGCCGTTGTGACTTTTGAAAGTCTTTTTAGACTATGACTTGTACCTGCATTTAGCTAAATTTAATGATTTGACTAGCTTTGGCATTTCTTCTTTTGCGAAACCTTTTGATTTTTCTTGTTTGACCTCATTGAAATAAACACAACAAATTATAAGAAAACAAATTCATACAGTATGCAAAATGTGTTTTTTAAAATTAAATCTTGCTTTATACAAATCAAAACAAATTTGAGACCCCAAAAGACAAATTGGACATGCTATGATGTATTATTGCTTCAATGGAAGAGAAGCATGAATTCACATATGAATCTAGCAAACACCAACACAGCATCAAGCAACAAAGATAGTATATAACTTTTTTTCATATTTTCTAAATAAGTAATAAGCCAACAGTGTTTTAAACACTTGATACATTCAAAAACTGTCTCATGCAGGCACACTTCACATCATATTTATTACATAAACAAGTTTCCAACTTTATCAAAACCTAAAGTCAGTACCTAGTGAAAGAAACGGACACTTTACATAAACAACAAACTTCATTGTGATACTGGTCGAACTTCTTCACCATCCGAGTACTCTTCTTCTTCCACAGTGCTATAGTCATAATAATACTCGTTCTCATCATCGTCGTCGTCATCATCATCATCCTTCTCATACGTGAGTTCCCCTGTGTTTCCCTTCAGCAATTGTTCTTGAATCCGATCCCTAATTGCCGTTCCCTATGAGAAAGAGGGAAGAGAGATTGGTGAATTATAAATATAATTAGGAACCCTTGTTAAAATCTTAAAAACTTGTCGACACATTTAGCTAAACAAGGCAAATTACGCAGCTTAGGATGTCCTTGAACAGTTTGTCTAAAATTTATGAACTTCAGTAAATAATTTAATGTTTCAAATATGATTACGAAAATTTCAATCATCTCAATAACAATAATTATAAAATCAGTTGAGATATCTTAAGTAGTAGCTTTTCAACTCATTTGACTTGCTTCCCAACGTTTTTTTTATTTCACCAATTTGACCCATTGGAGAAAAAACAAAACTAACAAACCCAATATAAGTAAATCGGTTAAAATGATCACCAACAGATTTAGTATGAATGCATGCATGTGCACGAAATCTCACCATTTTATGGCAGCCTTCTTCAAACATTTCAAGGAAACCAGCAACCAAACGATCAGCATTCTCAACCCAGAGGTTATGATTCATACCAGCAGTTTTTGCCACAATATTGATCTGCAGTACGAACAATAGAAACAAAATTATCGTCAACCACAATAATAAACAACTTAATAGACATACGAAAACCAGTCCAGGCACACATACAATCTATAGCAGTAACTCGGTAAGCAGATCCAAAGATTTTCAAGAGAGAGAGAGAGAGTAATTTAGCAAGCCTTGTTCCGTGGCAATCATAGTTGTAAACTTATTTATATGATACAGGTGTAATAAGACGATCCATTTCATCAAAAACAAAATACCCTTGTTTTCCTATCATTTGGCCAACCTGACGCAATTTATCAACAATTGGAACATTCTGGAATGGGTAGATCCCAAGGGAGCTTAAAAACGTCTTGTCTATATACTGTGTGATGGGATGCTGATGTATCATGAAGAGGAGGAGTTGGTGCAGGAGGATGTACAGTTGTTTAAGAAAATATTATCCCCGTGAAATAGAAACTCAAGATTAGCCAAAATTTGAGAAGATGCAATGTGTCAGTCACTACCAAAAGAAAAGGAAAGAAACACAGCAAGGGCAGTCATAGAGAAACTGCAATCAAACTAATGAAATATGGAATGCCCATTTAGGCAGGAGAACATTGTCAGTCATGGAGCAACTGAAATAAATACAAGTACTCAATGGTTAGATAAAGCTGGATATAGCTTGCATATTGTATTTTAATGTTTGAAATCTTTTTTCTTTAAATAAATAATGTTTGGAATCTTAGGTGGCGTTTGGTTCGCGGATTGTTTTCTGAAGGAATTGGAATTTGAAGGATTTGGAATTGGAATCTAAATTCTAGCTCATTGTGTTTGGTTACCTTTACATAAGGAATTGGAATCTAAATCTTGCTGCCCCTCTCGCCACCATTTTGAGCAGGTAAGAAGGTTTGTTCTTCGGGCCACCATCGCCGGTCGAAGTCTCACCATCGAAGCCTTCATCGCCAGTCACCATCGAAGCCTTCATCGCCGGTCGCCATCGAAGCCTTCATCGCCGCAGCCCTAGGTCGCCATCGAAGCATTCATCGCCGGTCGGCGGTCGCCATCGAAACCTCTATCACCGCCGCAGCCCTCGGTCACCATCAAAGCCTTCATCACCGGTAGCCACCGAAGCATCTGTCACCGCCACGCAGCCCTCGGTCGCCATCAAAGCCTCTGTCACCGTCGTAGCCCTTGGTCACTGTCGCAGCCCTCGAAGCCTCTGTCACCAGTCGCCGGTCTGTGGCCATCGAAGCCTGCATCGCCGGTCGTTCTATGCCCTCGTTACTCCATTGTGAGCAGGAAGAAGGAATTTCAATTCCTCAGGCAAGGGGAGGGAATTTACTTTCCCTTGTTTGAAGGAAAGTTTTCCCAAGTTCAAATTCCAATTTCATCCACCAAGTGTAAACCAAACATGGTAATCTTCAGGAATTAGATTCCAATCCCTTGTTTGAATAATTTGTTCACTTTTAAGGTTTGTGTATGATGTTTACTTGTTCTGAATGGCAAACTCAACAAACCCAAAATATATATATGACAATATGATACTTTAAACAAAAATCAAGGTAGCATTTGGTATGTTGGAGTCGGAGAAGGAAAGAAATAGTCCATTCCAATGATAAAAAGCTGTAGTTTTTTCTAATGGAATGAACTGAAATATTCCTTCCCTCTAGCTGATTTTCATTCCATGGGCTAGAATGCTAGATACTTTTTGGAACCCATAAATTAAGCATTCATTTCATCCAAACAAATAAGTATCTTACACCTAACTGTACTTATCAGAAGCTTCTGCAACCCGCAAGTCAAACAAAACACAAATTGGATTCAATTATCCCCCTCAAGTCATCAAGCATTTTATTATTTACAAAGTCAGCTAAAACCTATGGCTAATAGGAAACAACATACAAGTGAAAACTTTCAAGTAACCAAAGAAACAAGAGAACAAACCTTCTCTTCCACCTTTTCTTGTTGCTTCTTCACTTTTTCATGTAGCTTCCTTAAACTCATGTTCACTCTCAACCTCTTTTCCTGGTATATCAAAACATAGGTAACTCAACTATCAACCTAAAACGGCGTTAGAGTACAATATAGGGTACAAGATACACAAGTACACAACAAGAATATGACCTAAACCATCCAAAATAAAAGCACACCTTCACATAGCTGACGCCAAGGTCCTTTCTTGAGTAGCCTCGATCCAAATTGCGCATCACATAATTGTTGTAATCTTTGACAATTCTCATGATTATATCAGATGTTGAGATACCTTCTGTCCTTTTCGTCTCCTTAAACCGTCCAATAGTTTTGACCTAAGCAAGCAAAGATTAACTCAAAGAATTTAATATGTACCATAAATGCTCCCTTCTCATGAAAAAGATTGCACAGCTAATAGATGTACCTTACAAGAACAAAAGACCCAACCAACCAAAATGAAGAAACCGATACATATTTATTTTTCACTTTTTCGAACTACCTATAGGCTATACTGCTATAGAATAGTGATTAACCAACAGAGAGTTTGTCGAACTGAACCGGACTGTAAAGTCGAATTATTTTCTGGATCATTTGTTTACTCAAACTGTTTTAATAAATTAATCAGTTCAATTAACCTATAAATCGAGCACAGTATTTTGGTTTCATTTCTTTTTTTAACACCCATAGGCAACAGTAGTATATGTTAGCTACCACCAACCCCACCTATCTACAGTTGTTACTCATCACCAGTTATTGGTGTTTAAGTTGCATTGAGGGTAATGGAATTTGATTTTTCTTTGCACTGTTTATGTAAAGTTCAAGTGAAATTTGTATTTTCGGGAGAAGTTGCAGAGCTTCAAGGCAAATTCTATACTAAATAATGCCATAACTTACAAATTCATAGACATCATTTGCTGCCCCACTTGCATCAGCGTAACTGAAAGTTGAAGAAAGAAAAAGCAATTAACACATCACACTTGGTGGAAATTAGAAATGAAACAAAGTACAAACATCTACCACGTTCTAGATGTTACCGAATGAAACAAAGTACAAACATCTACCACGTTCTAGATGTTACCGACACTAAGTAGCCTCAATGTTCCTCACATCACATCCCTCTACAATGTAAAGCATGAAACGGGTCCTCAATTGAGGTTTCTATTCCTGAAATGTACTTAGGTAGCGTCTAGAGTCCAAGAAGGCTTTTAAAAACTAATAATTACAACTAAACGGCCCCCGTTGCACACCTCTGAATTCATAACCATGGCCTTGCTTCAAAAAAGAAGTCTAGAGTTTACAATCGTCATATTGAAAAGATTAAGGTGAATTTTCTTCACCGTACATTTATGAATTAGAATAGTGTCAAGAATTTTATGCTTATGCAAACTAAGCAACTTCAAAATGTCAATAGTTATTTTTGCAACTTTTTCTAACTTCTTACAAGTTATACTATAGATCTTGCGTTAGAAAAGTAGGAATAACAAGATTCAGAACCTATTATATGGGATAAAGACCAAGTTTTTACGAAGTCCCTTTTTTTGCTGTCTTTCATGAACACTTAATAGCCCACCTTCTTGATTATTATGTGATGGGCATTCTATTAAGTTTTTTTGTTTCATAATCATTGACTGCATATACATGATGAACAGGATCATCCAAGTAACTAAGTACTATATTTTACTTTGATGTGGAAAGGAGACCATGATATTTGATTCGGCAAATACATCTTAATCCCTAAAAAGACCCCTTATTGTAAAAAAATCAACCAAAATTGATACGAGAATACCAAACGAGCTCAAATCGCTAACAATTCTAGCTAATGAATAATATTTTAGAATAATGAAACCAAAAGAAAACATGACACTAAGCATTTCTACTATTCATATAAGATAATGACAATTAAAATCAATTTGAACATATTGATCCCCGGAGTAGGTAGTATGAGAATCACCTATGAAGAACGGAATAATGGATCATACAAATTAGTGAGAAAATGATTGTGATCTACCAAAAACAACTACAGAACCACAGTGTGTAAAAAAAATTAATATCCACAGACAGCTGCCTGTTCATGAATGATTTATAAAGATTTGGAGACTTTTTTGAAAAAAAAAGAGTATCCCTTTAAGAGAGAAGACGCCCTGGGGTTTTGAGGAACCAATTAATATAGTTTTGGGTAGGTTGACCTTACGGTAGAGAGTCATGAGCCACATAGTCGATCCGATGCTTATCTATAAATTCCTGGTTAAGAACCCAAGGGGCATCTGGAATAACTTCATCAACCCACCTGCATAAAAGTAGAGATAAGGAACTTTCAAACCGGGTTCATCAATAACTAAAGCAGTTGAAAGTTAACACCAAAAGTACTTGAAATCACAAGTGAACATGCATGAGTAACGTAGTCATTTAAACAACAGCTACACTTGTGGTCACTAGACTATCTGTAACATCATACTATTACTTTTTATGAAAACGCATCATACTGAATTTATATTCCTTTAGAACATACAAAAAAACTTAATACTTTTAAAAATAACCCCCAGCACTCCATAAGTCCATATGACCTAGTGCAAGAAGTACCATTAAAGGTATGGACCAAAATTGGTTCAGTTCAAGTTAATGACTGCAAGCAGAAAACCATGGCTCCCTATATGGAAAATAACTATTGTGAAATCCTTTGAACTTACAGATCACCAAATAGAAAACAATCAGGAGTTTCAGTACATCAAACATACTTGCAATGGCGGAGGGATTCATAGCGCTCTGTGTCAGTCATCACGGTTTTACCCTTTAGGCTATGGGTGACCTCATCATTACAGCATCCAACCAACAGATATGTATTTGGAAACCTATTTTCGCAATACGGAAGAGGTAGTTAGAAAATACGTACACTTCACTTGCACATATTATTTTATCATGATTTCTGTATAGCGGAACTAATTAAAAACTTAAAATCCGGAAATATGTTCACTAAAATAACTAAAAACAATTCATCCACAAATAACAGAAATAAGAGCATATAAAAGAGAGTTTCTTCCCCACAAATGCACAACGATACTGGATAGTGGATATAACTTAAAAATAACAGATCATTGATTGTTAACAGGATGAGTCATTTCTGAACTGATTGATTCGCTCTTAGGAAGAGAAAGGCGTACCATATCTTATTGAGAATTCACTTTTTAATCAAAGTTATACCTTACATGAAATAATAGGGCACTAGCATAAGTATTTTTGGCTAATTCAAGCTGTATATAAAAGATTGCAGGCAACAGGATCACTTAGTCTTACTCTCTCTAGTTTCCTGTACATTAAGAAGGCTAATCTTTAATACCCTTACGCCTATCCTAAGTTTCCTGCACAATCCATTATCAAACTTAAACTCATATAAAGGTATTACTGCAATACTGATGCACATGGAAAATTTCCTATATTTAGTTCAGCGCGACATTAAACATCTCAATAAGTAAAGATAGTGCAGGAAACTTAGGATAGGCATAAGGGTATTAAAGATTAGCCATCTTGATTATGTATATGAGTTTAACGTTTATCATGTATGTCAGTATTCTCATGGATAGATACAAGCCTTCTGATTCATTACAATTTCAAACAGCTTTAACCTGCTACGTATCCATACCTGTAGTAATAGTTCCAAAATCCAACCTATCACAAAATTCGAATCTTTCTTGATACCGTAAGGGGATTTATATAAGAAAATGTTCAAAATTTCAAAATAAATCCTTCAAATACGGGGTGAAAGAAACTAATAATTGATCCTAGAAAATAAACAATAATACAGCACATATTCATTCAAAGAAATAAAACATGCAATCAATGGCAGGAAATGAAACAAATTGATCGAGAATCATAGAAAGGGGTGAGTTGAAACATTACGATTTCTTGGCTTGTTCGAGGGAACGAGCATGACCGAAATGAAATAGATCGTATATGCCGTCGGCATAAACACGAACCGGCCTGTCTGTGGGGGGATCAAGCATCCAGATAGTCTGTTTATGCTTCTTCTTCTGTTCATCCTCCATGATAACTTAATCTTCCGTTAGGGTTGTGAGTGGATCGGCTTCCCCGTCGCACGGATTTGGGGAATCGAGATTTGTTGTAACGAAAATCAATACCCTGCTCTGCAACTTCTCCGCGGTTGAATTTATGTAAACAAAGACACCATGTCGATGGATCTATTCATTCTAAATCAGGCGAATGAGCGAATCTAAGCACGTCGATTGTTTATTTATTTTGTTAAAAATAATAATAAATTAGGACTCCTTACCCGCGTAATTCCCGTCCGATCTAAATTTTATTTGTTTCAATTATTTAACTAACTATTACCTATCTTAAGGAATGTAAGCCGCATATATTATTTTTTTTAATTTTAAAATATTTAATATTATTTTATTTTTATTTGGAAGAACTTTTCCTAACCAAATTCTCTTATAGATTAAAAATGGGTTAGGATCCTCTCATGTTTAGGTCAAACATGATTGATTATGTTCTCTCACAAGCATGAGAGTGGATCCTATAAAAGGGACACGTTCTTAACTAAAATAAGGGACCCACTTCTCATGTTTGTAAGAGAATATGATGAGTCATGAGATGATCTTAACCCATTAAAACTAATCTAAACAATAAAAAATATAACTAATAACAAAAATAATCCCAATATACAACTTTACCCGAAGTCTCAAAGGTTGGGACTTGAATTTAAATAAGTTATATCAATACAAACAAGACAAGAACCCGACAACAATATATTGTATTCACCCCCAAAGAATGAACCAGACATATCAAAGTGTGGTTCTGATTTCTTAAATTGATTTAAACATTGAACTTCCTACCTCTGCATCTATGATGTTTATTTGTGTTTTGTAGTTTGTAATGGTGGCAACAAGCTCGTGAATCGCGAGCATATAGACTCGGCCGCAATAGGCACACGAACACCATGAGCATAACATGGAATGTTATAAGCTTTGTCACGACTTATTGCGCCTCCTCTTACATTTATCTTTTGAGTCGGCACAAGATTTTAAAAACCGATTAATATACTTCTTTAAGAGAAGATATAAATTTTACGTTACCCACACCAAATTTTAAATATTCCACTACTTTCCTTGAAAAAAAGGTTAAAAGAATGTTAACACAAAATGAGAAAAAAAAAAAAAAAAAACTCTAAATTTCATGGATTCTGATCAACTAAAACCCACACAATCCCATTCATTTGTTTTTCTGTCTCTACCACAACAACATTTCCGCTTATATTTGTCACCACATGTCCTCCCACACCTTCTACCCTCCCTCCGTCGTTATAAATCGAGTATTGAACATGACTTATTCTGTTCGGAAATACCAACACCGGCGAGAAATCCGCCATCCACCGCGTCCCGTTTCCGGTCACCGCCAGCTTCGCAACCGTAGACTTCATTCTCATCCCACCGTTCACGTTATTTTTATCAATAATAACTTGATCAATACTCGTGAATTCCCCATCTATTTCTACAACACTTCTCGAATCGCCGGAAAACATATTGTTAGCAATATTAAGTCCCGATATCCGACCATTAACCGATTTCAAAACAATATTACCGCCACCGAGAAAAAACCCGTTAGTAATATGAACTTGCAAAGGGTCCTGTATAACAATTGAGTTATAATCCATATAACAATTATCAACCCGAATTTGACCCGTTTTTATTAAAATTCCAATCCCACCAAAAAAAGTTGCTTTGTTGTAACAATGTACCCCGGTGATCATGTTAGCTTGACCCCTTAACACGATCCCGATGGCGGCAGAGAAAATAACAACATCATTAACCGCGTTATCGTTGCTAGCAAGATCAATGGCGGTTCCTAAAAACTCCCTCTCGTGTTCGTTCCCGCCAATTGTAGGGATCTCGCCCAGGAAACAGCTTGATATGAAGGTTTCGTGACCTCTCTCGACTAGTATTCCCTCGGTGACAAAATGTAGGAAGAAGCAATTGTTGACTCGGGTACGGGCAGAGTCAACCACGAGAAGGCCACCGCCGATGTTGCTTGAGTCGAAAAGGATGTCACGAAAGGTAATGTCTTCGTAGTATATTGGCTCGTTTCGGTCTTTGATATCGGAGAAGGTGTCATGGGGTTTGTTGGTTGTGGTTTTAGATGGTTGTAAGGAACCTGGTGACTGCAATTCGATAAGATACTCGTCTGATGGAAATGTGTTTGATGCCCGCAATGTACCGCCTTGTATCTACGGAGTAAAGTGTGTTAGATGGCATATATATCTTCAGATAAAGGTACAACTGTCTATATCTTACATAATCATATCACATTTAGGCAGGGTTTTAGATACGGTTGTTGTTTACTTCTTGTTGTTTATCTTATCTATTCCTTTATACTTTTAGAGACAATTAAATCTATCATTGTATGTCAATTATACATTTATTGTATTCTAAATAGCATCCCTGCAAAGAAAATATAAAAACAGGCGCTAGTAAATTATTTGACTTATGGTTAAGGACACACAATTAAAAATTGGGATGTAAATGAGTTAAGTTACTAGCAAGCTAGGTGAGTTCAGATAGTTAAAAGCTTGAAATGAGTCTAGCCTTAACGAGTTCGAGTTTAAGTGTAAGCTCATTTAGTAAATAAGCCTGAGCTTGAGTCTTAAAAAGTTGGCCCGTTTAAGCTCACGAGCTGAAACGAGCTTTATATATTTTATATTATATATGTTTAATACTTATTTATATGTATCATTTTTGAGAAAATTTCAAAATAATACACGAGCTTAAAAAACCTTAAACGAAACCGGTTCGATAAGTACCAAGCGCGGGCTCAACTCATTTCACCCCTAATCAAAATATCATTTTCACAAAAGCTTATAAAAGAAAAGCATGTGATTGCAGCATTTTTTTTTTTTTTTGTGTGCGTAAGGATAGATTTGAAAGTAGCCAGCAAGAAGTCAAAAGAATATGGTGCTTTCAGGTTTTTATTGAGAAAAAGGGAAAAACCATGCAAGAAAAAGTAGAATTAGAGAGAAAAGGAGTAAGTTCTGATGTTTTGTTTATAAAACTAAATATAATTAATTGTACAAAAATTTACTAAAAAAAAGTTAGAATTCAAATCACAATAATCAGATAACCAATGTTTAAACATAATCTCAAACAACCTCTAAGAGTGGCATATGATGACTGTTCCCTTATTGAAGGGAAAAAGGTGCCATTCAAATGTGATAAGTTGGTTCCTGAAAAACTCAATAATTTTGACATGGAGGATTGTTCACAGAAGGCTCCCCACCAAAATGAATTTGTCTAGAAAAGGAGTGTACTGCATAAATGATCTATGTTCTTTTTGCGGGGATACAACGGAAGACGAAGATCATTTATTTCTGAGCTGCAAGATGATCTATGAGAAGTCCCGAAATGACGAGACCTTTCAAGATTCTAATTCGAAATGTGGTCCATCGCAAGAGCTGGTTGATCATGAGCAGAGTGCTTTTTTTCTGGATTAAACACACAAATAGGCGTTGCTCGACTGGTTTTCATCAAAAAAAGGTTGTTTACGCCGTTGCTCGGCTAGTTTTAGTCAGGCTAATTGGTGTTGTAGAGTGTAGACCTTGTTTTTGTTTTTCATGATGTTATTGTTTTTCATGTATCATCTTGTAAGGTGATCTTCATTCTATTTATATTGCAGTACATTCATAAAAAATGAAAAGTTAACGAGGCGTATGATAATGAATGTAGCATGCAGAAACGCGTCAAAATTAAGCATAAAAAACAGAGCCCCCACGTTTATTAAAATGGGACTCCCCGCACTACATCATTCCCCACATTACGATTTTCTTGGAAAAATCCAATTGTACATAAAATGGAAGACCTACTAGCTAGTAGCTAGGCATAAGGCATTTACGTCAAATTAATGTTGGCAACAAACACCTTCAAACTGTGTGCAAATTAATAAAACTGTAATTACATCTTTTATTCAACTGGTTTTTACATAATATTTACACGTTTCTCTCTATACTTTGTCACCGGCATGTCATTATAGCCTTCTCTTTTAATTTTTATTCTTATTTTTCTAACTCTAATATATTTATCTTTCTACTTCTTTAATATTAAATATATAAGAGAAAGACGCCAGAGATAGAGAGAAAGAGAAGATAGATAGAGAAAACAACATATAAAGGAGGGGGTGTTTTGGTGTTCTCGTTTGACTCGCCAGTGGTAGAGTGTAGCGGTCGGTCTAATAGCTTAATATGTTTTTCTCTTTTAGGAAGTTAAAAAATATCTGTTTCTTTTAGTTTATTAACCAATCCGGCTAGTTCAGCAATAGAACCAAGAATAATGCCGAAACTGGTTGAACCGTCTATAAAAAAACCAAAGTAAGCTTGTAAAACCAACGGCCGGAACGATGAAATAGAAACCGGAACCCGAATTTTTATTTTGTATTTTGTCTTTACACATGTTTTCTATCTTTGTTCCGGTTCAAACATAAATAAGAAGGTTTTATAGGAGCATATACTAAAAGGATGTATAACCTCTCTTTATTTAATATTGGTTAGAATATTTTTAGTTATTTAATGAATTATTCATGCATGTTTATGAGAAATTGAAATTGATTAGTATATTTGTTTAATGTTGATTAGTTTATTATATTTGATATTTATGTGAATCAGTGGTAATGGGTTAAACAACAAACTACTCTTTTTCAAAATCTCATTGGGAATTAACATTCTACCGACGGTTAACTTCCCATTTGGGTAATATTTTTATTATAGTTTTTTATTAAACTTTATTCCTCCTCTCTTCTCCGATTATTTTTTTGGGGGTAAGGTGTTTGTGTGCGTGTATTTCTAGTAGATCTCAATCTAATTATACGCACAATTACTGAAGCAGGAATGAGAAAAACCTAGTCTCCTTACGATGATGAAGTGAAGCAATGGTGTTTAGTACGATCTTTAGCCTTTCTTCGTAAGGGGGGAGCTGAGGGACTCCCTCACTCACCCACACTGCCACCACAACTTTTTTTTCTCACTCATGTTAATCATGAATCAGAATCACACTAAACCCTTACTCTATGACACCATCCTTTTCAACTTTTACAATTATATTAACAAATATAAAATAAGAAAATAAAAATAAAAAAAATAGAAAAGCATGTTGTCTTAGCGTGAATTATCTAAAAGTGAAAGGAATCACAATGATTTTCACATTCTATGAGGTATGCTCTACTCATGTGTGTTTAGATTCAATGATTTGCGCATGTATTTTTGTGTATGTTTTTGCATGTCCACATTTGGGTATATGTCTATTTCTGTGTGTTTAATGTTTGTGAATTTTTGTTTACAAGAATTTAAAGGGAAAAATGATATATCTTTTTACTTTTTCTTCTTACTTCATCCACTAAATTTTGATCTATGAAGAAAAAACAAGAGAATAAATCACCTCTCATTTAAAGGTTGTGTGTTTATATGTTAGGGTAGTTGTTGACCTTGTTGATAGTGGTGGTTGACGAAAGTTCTAAATGGTGTATTGATGGCGTTCCAAATTCAAGATCTTTAAGAATAAATATGATATGTTTTATAATTTTAAATTAAATATATAAATAATAGAAAATTAAAAAAGTTACAAAAAAATGATAGCTATGATATCATGTATAAAACGATGTATATTGTTAACAACACTTATTATTTAAAAAAACGAAACCAAACAAAATCTAAAAGACAAAAAGATTAAAACGTTGAATTAAACAATTAAATAGAAAATGTGAAAGTTAAACAAAAAACATGGTGTGAAATCTAAGAATTAAATTTGTTTTAAATACATATAAATTTGTTTTTGCTTTATCTAAGCTTTGTGCTTTAAGATTACGATAATTATATTATATTATTATAATAAGAAAATAAGAATAATAATTTTAACAGGTGTCCATATTCAAACCGAAAGAACTTTTGTGCACGTGACATGCATAAATATCCGATTGTACGAGTAAGTCCGTTATCACAAAATTAAGTTAAGGTGACACAGTAATTGAAGAGAAGGGATAAATTAGCAAATTACCACAAGATTGCCGGAATTCGGCGGAATAACGATGGGTTTAGAGATCCTGAAGCTGCCACCTTGAAAGTCAACAATGGCGCCACCCAAATCGTTGACCCCCGGCAGCAATTGCTGCCCATTTGCGATTAAGGCTGCATCAGCCACCGCGGCCATAATCGCCGCCGTGCTATCCTGCGCACCACCCGGGTCTGCCCCATACCCAATTGGGTAAAACACCCTACCGGAACTCTGTCGGAAATAAAATTAAAAAAAATCAGAAATTAATGAAAAATTTTCAAGAACAAAAATCTGCTGTAATAAGATGTACGTTACGCATTAAAGGGTGTACCTTAACAACATCAGAAGAAGAAGAAACCACAAGAGAGGGAGATGAATGCTGGTGAAGTTTTGTTTTAAAGTCATAAAGCTTCTGTTGCTTTTGAGAACCATTTGCTACTTGCAACATCATATATAAAACTAATAAACAAAAGGGTCTCATTTTAAACAGTGGTTCGAGCCTCGAATCTAACCGGCCTAACCAGTGTCGAGCCACGGGCTAGTCGGTGTCGACTTGCCTAAAATCAGAGCTACTTGGGTTCGGGATTGTGGGGTTCTTAGAAGATGAACATTAATGCCTGTGAAGTAGAGAGTTGGCATGTCTATGTGTGTATTTATATATGGCATGCTAACATTTATTTATGTAGTTTGTTATTTCTTTTGCTTTTACTTTTGCTTTAAAACAAATAAATGCATTAATTATTTTTGTTTTAATTTTATTTTATTTAGTGCATTTTGCATCGATAAATACATCTGTTAAAGGGAAAAAGATAGCTTCCTCTTTGAAAAGATGTGATTATTTATTTATTTATATATAATATGTATCAATTTGTTTTTTTGTGTATTTTTCAAAGAGGGTATCAATTTGTTATCTTATGTTTAGGTTTTAATTCATTTTGGTGTAACTCAACTTTATGCTATAGTTCTTGTGTCTTTCATGATGGACATACCAAATTTCTAGTTCTTTTATCTTCTATTTCGTCTTGTGAGCCTTACTTTTGCCGTTAAAAAAGAAGAATTATGGATATCAGGTGGAATTATATTTTAGCTAGCCTATTTACATTAGTTTAGTTCTAAGGAAATGACACTTCAACTTTCTAACATAGTTTTAGTTTTATTGTCCTTTTGGGTTGTGTGATGATTCGTACACAACAAAAATTGTCTATACACAATAATTTATGCACTACTGACTTGTACCATGCGTTGTTGAATTTTTGTACATGTTGCGTATGGACAAAATTTATTATGTACGAATCAACTCCTGGGTTGGGTTAAGCTTAGGTATGCTTTTTTAATTTTAGATTAAGCATTGTCTATTTGTAATTTATTTTCAAACTTTTAAAACTAACATGTAATGTTTCTTGGTTGAATTGTTTTTGTTAAAGTTAATATTCACTCATTGATGATCATTACAAGTATAAAGATTAAAGAACTTATTTGTATATTGCTCGGTTCGTTTTAATTATACAAAGAGGAAGATAAATATTCACGATCAATTAAGAAACGCTATCCAAGCTCCATGGCTAGCTAGTTTGTGCTCTTTGAACTATTAAAACTTAGAGAAATGAAGCATCTAAGTAGTTAAAAGGAGGGAGATCAACCTAGACTCGTTAGTAGGTGCGAGCGATATCAGCATGGGCTTTGAAAAAAAGCCAAGACAAAGCTTTATTCCTCGGCAAAGTGTCATCATCAACAAGTTGTTCTATTACAAAATGGCTATTTATCTCGATATGTTTTGAACTTTCATTGAAGAATGACAAAGGAGTTACTAAGCAAACAAATCTGCAACGGTCATTGTAGATGCAATCTCCAGCCACCATTGTTTTCGAGGATGGTGGCCAATCTCAAAAGGCTCAACTAGACAAGCTGGACATGGATCCAAGTTCAATTGTGTCGTTTAACCACTCCCATTGCTGGATTTGCTATTCCGAAACTAAAAACATTCTGATTCTTCACATTCGTAGCTCTAAAGCAATTCTCCAACTATTGGTGCTTTTAGTGGTGGTGCTAGGGTAAAAAGGTGAAGAAATTAGTTTAAGATGTTTGATTTTCATTTTATTCTA
Source organism: Drosophyllum lusitanicum (assembly GCA_032274825.1). Lineage (NCBI taxonomy): Eukaryota > Viridiplantae > Streptophyta > Magnoliopsida > Caryophyllales > Drosophyllaceae > Drosophyllum > Drosophyllum lusitanicum. The sequence goes on along the minus strand of JAUEJL010063985.1, from coordinate 1,529 downwards.
GCTTGTTGCCCAAATTTGGGTGGTGTGATGAGGTAGAGAAAGGGATACGAGGGAGATGGTGTTGGTGTCGCATGAAATGGTAAGATGGTCTCAGTGGTGGACATTGATAAACGGTGGTAGGTGGATGAATGGTGTTGGGTGGAGGTGGCACATTTAAGTCCTAGTTAATTATAATTAGAGTAATCACTTTTGAAAAAAAGATATATAATTAGAGTAATAATGAGTATTTTATTTGTTACTTTTAACACTGTATAAATAATGATTAATAGTTTTAAACAGATAAAAGTTAAAAGAAAAAAAAAGAAGAAAAGGACATTATTGTCTTCTCTACTATATGCTAGAGACTAATATTGAAACAAAATATAAATCATATTATAATAACAAAGAGTACAAAAATATAATGATTTTCCCGTACAAAAATCTATTTGATTGATACTTTCATCTAACGATAAGTTCTTAACCTTCCGAAACTACTACTTAGAGTGGTATGGAGTGGTTACTTTTCATCACATAATCACTTCTCATCATACAAATTCTAGGACACATCTAATACCCGCTAAACAAAAATTAATAAAGTAGAGAGAAATAATGTGAACTTCTCATGCATGGGCTTACTTCTTTTTTACTTTCTTGTCTTATATTTCTAAACCACGCACATCCTTCTATGTGATAACAACCACAGTCTCCACCACACCATAACGGAGTGGTGAAAGAAATGACCACTCAAGTAGTGGCACCCACACGCTCCCAAATACACCCCCACTACGCTTAAGAAGACCAAAACAAATTGGAAGAAGTTAAAATTAGAAATAGCTAAATGTATCTAAGCAGATCGATGAGAGCTAATATATTATTAGTTAAGAAGGCATGACAATAAATTATATTCCATGCATCCTAAAATCATTATCTATTAGAAACTTTCATATATATAATGGAGGGATTATCGAGATAATGTATTTATTTTAATCTCGTAATTTACTATTAAAGTTAGCCCAAAACACTATAACTAGCCCGCTAATCTACTTGGCCCAGATTTGCATCAAAAAGGAAAAAGATGAAACGGCAGTAGCACCTGTTTTGTTCGAACAGCAACAGAAACGAAGTTTTGATATTTTCCAACTATTTTAATGGTCTTATTTATGTGCTAAAATTCGACTTCAGAACAGTAAAGGGGTGTTTGGTTCATGGACTTGAAATCCTAAGTATTCCAAAACCCATGGGATAGGGATTTCAATCAAATTTATTGTTTGGTTCATGTAAAAGACAATGAGATTTCTAGAGCAAATATTGTGAAAGAGTCTACTCACCTTCACAACTTGACTGGCTCAGACACGGGGAAGATAGAGACGGTGAAGGACAAAGAGGATAGAGGTGGGCGACGGCGGAGGTGGGCGCAGTGAAGGGCAACGGCAGCGGAGGCGGAGGGCTTGGTGAAGGGCGACGGCAGCGGAGTCGGAGGGCGTGGTGAAGGGCGACGGCAGCGGAGACTGTGAAGAGCAACGGCGGTGGAGGCGGCAGCCGGTAAAGGC
>JAUEJL010063974.1:0-17830 GCA_032274825.1 Drosophyllum lusitanicum | reverse complement strand
ATCAATCATATCAACCATAATCTTTACCATCCGCGAGTTAACATCCACTCACCTCGTGATTCCAAACGCGAAACTCAGATATCTTATATCACTGAGTATTTGTGTTCCCTGAAAACATAGTAACAACGAAATCAGTCTCCGATTCATAAATATATATCTACCAACATATATTTACATCTCTAGTACTCATATACACTAAGCTTAATCCTCATCAGATAATATATATAACAAACAACAACAAAGAATCAACAAACAAGAACACACCCTTTAAAACCGCGGACGCGTCGCGTCCAACAATCCGACGCGTCGCGTCGAGTGCAGAATGTCGGCTTTCACAAACATCGGATTTTAGAGTCGGATTTCAAGCCCCGGATTCTTTTGTCGGATTTAGGGTGTCAGATTCTCAGTGTCGGAATTCAAGGGTCGGATTTGGTTGTCGGTTTTGGGTCATCGGATTTCTCATAATGTCGGATTTATGGGGACGAATCGCATCCCTACATTGGACGCGTCGCATCGCGTCATACTCTGTATCATCTTCTTCAATATCCAGCCGACTTAAAATTTACAAAATCTCATTTCAACATCTGAATTCAATCTCAAACACTTCCAAAACATGTACAAACCTCATAAAACATGTATACAAACATTTTGGACATCTTAAATCTCATTAAAACACCAAAACATACAAAACCCATTTAACAAGTATTGAGCTTCAAGCTCCATTAATAGTAGTTTATCATATACTCATGGATTTCAACAGAAAAACACATCAAGATGATTCTAAACTCAACATGAACATAATCTAACTTTTGCTTTTATTTATAGAATCACCAAAGCCTTTATCAAAAATTCAAGTATGATAGCTTTTTGAAGGTTTCTTCAATGGAAGGTTAACACACACACACACACACTTCACTTTAGAAAAATGAGCAGGTGATAACTTCAATTTGCCATATATACATACACGTACACATACGGTATTATTTTCAAAGCAGGAGGTGGTTTCTCTTCTTATCTATATTTTCATGCATACATACATAACATACTTACATGCATACATACATATTTACATAACCTTTTTATTTCTTCCGGTAGCACTTATATATATATTTAGATATATATATATATATATAATCTAAATTAGTTAATTAATCAACTAACTCTAAATATCCACATAATTAATTTAAATGCTAATAAACGCGTCCATATTAAAGAGTTGTTAGTGGAAAACCTTAAACTAATCAAACTTATTCTTAATTAATTAACGGTAATTTGGACATTTTCACATTACCTCCACTTTTTTTAAACTAATGTATCTCTCATATGAAAAAGGTGTTAAATTACGAAAATTATACTAAATTAACGAGAAAATTATGCTCTTTAAATTGAGACCGATCTAGTTATATTTTTTTGAATTTTATTTTTGTATTTGCTGGGGTCTTTTTAGTACAGTCGACCTTTGCACATGTGCAAATATATGCACTAGTGCAAATTCACATCTGCAAATATATGCACTAGTGCAAATGCACAGATTCACTTAGTTTTTTCAGCACAGATGTATATATGCACATGTGCATATGTCGAGAGCTGTGTAAAAAAACCCAGCTAACATGAATTTTTTTTTCGAAAAAATATAGCAAGATCGGTCTCAAATTATAGAGCACAATTTTCTCGTTAATTTGGTATAATTTTTGTAATTTAACACCTTTTCGTTTGATGGATATATTAGTTTTAAAAAATGGGGGGTAATGTAAAAATGTCCATACTACACTCTCTCATTTAAAATAAATAAAAAAGACAGGAAATTAAATGATTGGCCAAAAATTATTCTCGCAGTTCTCGTAAAAAAACAGTTCTTAAAATAGGAAAGTTAGGAACACTGCATCTAGTGTATAAAATCACTGCATCTAACTTAAAATCATTGCATCATATCTAAAAAACATGGAGTTCTCTTAAAACTAGTCCATCACGCGTGAATTAATCGGTGGATTCTTATTTAAGAACCAATACATCTTGTCTAAAAATCACTGCATCTTGTATAAAAACACTGCATCTCATCTTTACACATAATAATAATAATAATAATAATAATAATAAATAACAAATAAATAATAATAATATAATAAAATATATAATAGCACACATTATTTGACTTGGTTGCAATTTTGGTGCGTTCGCAAGTTGCGAACGATTTGCTACGTTCGCATACGATCCTGTTACTATATATATATATATGGAAAATTTCAAATGAGAACTGTTTTTCGTACGAGAACCAGTCTTAACCGTCCAATTCCCTCTCCTTTAATTGGATTGCCCACCCATGAATTCCTTATATGCACCTTGTCACACTCAACCCCCCTACACTCTTCATCCATGAATTCCACTTACCACTCGAATGGCCAAGATTGATTATCGCAGTTCTCGTTTGAACCCTCCCCTATATATATATATATAAAATATTGAGTAGCTCAAACGAAAACTGTTTTTCGTACGAGAACCACGAAAACTTTTTCTGACCAATCAATTAATTCCTCGACTTTTTTATTTATTTTAAAAAGGAAATGGTAATATTGTCAAATATTAAAATTGTTTCTCTTACAAAATGCCGTTAAACTATGCGTATGGCATAGTCCGAAGGTCTCAGCTTCCTCAGATTCTTTCGAAACACCCCTACGGGTGGCCTTCGGGTTCCCCCTCTCGGTTTCACCCATAAATAAAATAGTTGATGCAAATAAAAGAAAAATTGAAAAAAATGGACATGTTACCGAAGAAAACTTTTTTGTGACATTGAATTGCACGAATAATGTATCATTACATTCTTAAAGCAACATGTTGTAAACAAAAACTATTCGCCACCGCAGCATTGCGCGGGTACAATGCTAGTATATATACAAACCATATAACATTTTCTCTATTCTTTTAATTTAAGAGTTCTTAAAATTTAATCAAGACAAAATCTTGACATTTCATTTTATCATAATTAATCTCATTTACTCAATCTTTAACTATTTATATCTCCTAATTTACTTTAACTTTTTTATTTATTTAAAATATACTCTTCCACTAACACACACTCTCTGACCATAAGCATCCATCCGGCTATCCTCTTTTTTTCTCTTGCCACATCAGCACTACATCATTTTTTATTTTATCCCTCTTCATCTTACTAACTCCACATCCACCATCCTCAAACATTCTCTATTTTTTTTAAAGAATAAATGTAGAGAGAAGAGAGATATTTTTTTGGTAATTAATTTTTTTTATTTAAATCAATGGCTATGATTGTATAATTGATTTTTTTAAAGTTAGTTTTTTATCTTTAAAATATATTAAAAGAATAAGATTATGATGTTATTATTTAATTTTTAGAATATTTTTCACCAATCTTGTCCATTTATTTTCTTAAATGCCTTTGAATTGGTTGTTTGAAACTCGTCATATTTATTGTTTACATTTTATTTATGAAGAAGAAAAATAGTATTTAACTGTTCCAAAAAGAACTTCAATGACATAGTCTTCAAGAAAAAACAATAAAACACGGTTCACGGTAGAACTTAGTAGTATCAATTGCAAATAATGAAAAAAATTTCACGGATACCTTTAAGCGATATATATAATCGTACGTTTAATGTTAATTCATAAACTCATTTCATATTAATATATAAACACCCCATGTTTATTTTAAACTATTTATATTAGTACTTTTTTATACGATAAACATTTAAAATTTATTTTAATCATCCCCGTGTTTATACATGGGGTGTTAAGCTAGTTAATATTACATTACAAACTTTTAGTCGTGAAATACAATTTTATATTTTTAAAAAGAATATATATATAAAAAACATTAAATATAAAAAATTTATTTACGTACCCAAATACCGTACAATTATAACACTAGTTTGTTTGTTTTGATAACGTGACGCTAGTTATTTCTTACGTGTATGTTGACATGGCTCCTGATTATTTTGTTTTTTATTACGTGGATGTTGACATGGCTCCTAAGGCTTATTATTTTGTTCTCTTATTACGTGGATGTTGACACTAGTTTTTTTCTTGGTGTGTTTGGGTGAAAGTCTTTGGTTGAATAATAATAATAAATTAATAATAAGAAAAGTCTTTTATGTGGTTCCCAAATAATCGTTCTTTTTTTTACAAAGTGAGTGGATTCCGGTCAAAATTGACAATTGTGGTCAACTTGAACAAATCTAATTAAGGATTGGTTGTTATTAGGTGTAATTTGATTTATTCACCCATGAAATGAAATTCACGAAATTACGAAACATGAATAAGTTACTAACTTATAATTAACTTTAAGAGTGATATACCATATATATATATATATATAAAAGATAAGGAGGATGATAACCACAGTTTTTAGGGTTATGGATAAGAATAACAAATGTAATTTCATTTTTTAAAATAGAAATCACAACTTATGTCTTCATAATTAATTTTTCATATATTTCATAGTTACCTTTTTATTAGTTTTTAACTTTTCATATATTAAACAAAGTTGCCATTTTTAAAAATTAAAACTTATGTTATTTTATTCTTATCCATAGCTCTTAAAAATGTGGTTATCAAAACGGTTTATTTCACAAAAATGTATCCAACTTGTTACGTTTTCCTATTGTTTGTATCGAACTTTAAAAGTTTCTACTGTGTGTATCAAACTTTTAATTTGTTGTTATTGTATGTATTTTGGATACATAAAAAAGAAAAAATAATATAAGTTTAGTACATAAAATAGAAAGTTTAATACACACAATAGCGACAAATCAAATGTTCAATACATACAATAGAAAATTTTAAAATTCGATACACACAATAATAAAACGTGACAAACTTGATACATTTTTATATACTAGACCCTTCTTTTTACTATATAATCTTAAACTCATATTCATCTTGTTTAACATGCTAATAACATATGATACTTAAAAAAAATTTAATGGTTTTGTATCCATAATCGATTATAACATAAATCATTGTCATTACTAACCGTCACATTTCGCTACCTTATTATTAATACCTCACAGTTATAACATGAATCACTATCATTATTGGATCCATACCCAATTATTTATCTTAACTTATGTTAGTTGAAAAAAAGGAAAAATAAATAACAAAGAGTAAAACCATAGTGATGCCCTGATGAATTTAACGATTACAAACTAGGCACAATGGAGAGCACAAGCTGTATGGCTTGTTATCGGTTAGTTTTGGTCGTGATATATATGGGCTATCACGAGTTCATTGTAGATCCTCTTAGGATAAGTAAAATAGCATTTAAATCATAGAATTTCTCTCGTTAAAATAAATATAGAGTTTTGCGGTTTAAAAAAATATATAAAAATAAATATAGCGTTTAATATGTGTGTATGTGATGCCGAATATTAAATTATTAATTTGACTGAAATTTAAATGAAATGTATAACTAGTATTTTTAAGGGTAAATTGCATAAAAATACAATAAATTTTATCTTCGTTGTCGTTGTATACAATCAACTTTATTTATTTTAGAACAATACAATCAACTTTTATAATCCTCCCACTATATGCAAGTTGTTGTATACTATGAAAATTATAAAAAAAGTTCATTGTATACAATGATAGCTAAATATTAGACATAAAAAAGTTGTTTGCATACAATGAGAGAATTATGAAAGTTGATTGTATTATTTTTAAGAATTTAAAGTTGATTGTATACAATGATAATTAAGACAAAGTCAATTGTATTTACATGCATTTTGCCCTTAATACTATGCTAATTGTTACTTCAATAAAATAAAAGAACAATAATAAAATATTTATCTTATATAGTTGTTCTAAAAATAAGCCCCTTAAAAATAAAAGCAATGGGATATGCATATTATGGTTTGCTCCTTGCAAATCCTTTGATGTATATTGCCTTGTTTTTAAGGACTCGTTATTAATTCTATTTGCCTTTCAAAGAGAAAAAAGCAATGGATTTTTTTAGGTGTAAGCTTGGTACTGAAACCGGACAGAATCAGTACCAGTAAAGAAAATATCAAAACTGATTTTCTTGAATTTTTGGTATCGAGTATCGAACTAAATTAAAAGAACTGGTACTGGTTTGGAACTGGCTCGGTTTAAGAAATTTCAAGTCAATACGATCATCTTTACTGGAACCGGACCGAATAGGTACCGGTACCGAAAATACCGAAACCAAGTTTATTAAATTCATAATACCAAATACCGAACTGAAATACAATACAAGTTTGAAAAATTCGGTCAATACGTTAACTACCAAATTTTCCTACTTTTGGCTAATGCCTAATAGTCATAAGCTAATTGTTTTAAACATAATTTTTTTTCTTTTTGCAAAAGCATTTAAACTTAAGCTTTCTAACAATTTCCTATTGAGTAAGTTTAAAAAATTAGAAAATTAGTTGTATATAAATGTATATAAAATTCTTTTAGACCTCATACTAGACATAAGCCATATACGTTCATCGATCTATAATCCCATAAGATCACTCTTGTACTTAGGGATGTAAACGAGCCAAGCCGAGTCGAGCTGAGTCAAATACTTATCGAGCTGGGATCGTTTAGACTTTTTTAAGCTCGAGCTCGGCTTGTTTAAACCTTATGACGTTGAGCTCGAGCTCGGCTCATTTAAGATTTATGAAGCTCGGACTCGGCTCGTTTAAGCTAGGCTCGGGTATTATTTTGATATTTTTAATAAAATGATATAAATAAATATTAAAAATTAAACATATAAAATAAAAATTATATTATATATGGAGCTCGTTTAGGCTCGCGAGGCTAAACGAGTTCACTCTTTGTCTAAACGAGCCCACTCTTTGGAGCTCGAGCTCGGCTCGTTTATTAAACGAGCTTTAATCTAGGTTTGAGCTCGTTAAGGCTCGACTTGTTTCGAGCTTTTAACAATCCGAGTTCGTGTAGCTCGCGAGTAGCTTAGCTTATTTACATTCTTACTTGTACTTGTTTTATAACTTGTAGCAAATATTATCCATATTATAAACAATACACGCAACGACAGAAGACACACCTAGTCGCCTAATAGTCTTACAACTAAATTTACACCTTTTATCTATTACAAAATTTATACACACGATTTTAAAAAACACTTAATACATCAAATACCGCTATATTATAAACCTTTTGATTAATAATGAACAGATTACCACATGAATGAGAACGACATGATGTAACATTGCATGTACTCTGAATTTGAACTTAATTAGATGCTTCGTAAATCAAGTTTGTTTGTTTTTTTAATTATTTATTTCTGGCGTGACTGTTTGTTTCTACATCCCTTCATATCTTATTATCTTTTGCTTCTTTCTGGTGGACAGACTTCCAAAACTCACACATCTCCACACAAACTGCTGCACTCTGGTGCTTTTGTTAGAAAAAAAGTAAAAAAAAAGATATTTATTTCGTGTTATTCTATTTGGACCTTTTTAATAATTTAAATTGACCTATGCGACGTGATATACGTAAGTGTATGACTTGTATTATAAACTGTAATAGATTGATTTGATATGTCTACTATGTGAGAGAAAAAGAGTCTAAATAATAGCACCTATTTATTATGTGGGTTAGGATCATCTCATCGTGTCTTTAACATAAAGATATATATTATGTACGGTTGACCTCTTGATTTATTGTAAGTAATATTGATTTGATGTGTGAAAGAGTAGTGTATAAAAGACGGTTGTATAAACAATCAATACTGTATTATATATAAGAATATAAGCATTAGGAAAAACGATTTATAGTGCTACCACTTCAGCAGTATTTAGATATATTTACACGATGCTATACTAACAAATAAATCTTTAATCTTTAATATATATTAAAAGAATAGGATTATGATGTCAATATTTTATTTTAGAATATTTTTTACCAATAATGTCCATTTATTTTCTTAAATGCCTTTGAATTAGTTGTTTTTACGTCAAAAACCTTAAGCCTTACATATTGTTCAAGAGTTTCATTTTTAAAAACAATGTTTGTGAGGTTCATTATTGCGATATTTTTTATATGATTTTATATATGTTCCTATGTTAGTACTCTTTAATATAAGAAACATTCAAATTTATTTTAATCATTTCCGTGTTTATACACGGGGTGTTAAGTTGTAAAGCTAAAAAGATAGAAATGTTTTTTTTATCTATGACAAGTAATTCGAATACAACAATCCGAAGGTCTTTTAAAAGCAACTTTTTTACCGAATAGAGGTATAACTGTTTATATATTACCTATTTTATACTTTGTTTCGACGAGAGTAATTATTATTATAAATTTTTCTATATAATTTTCCACTTTATCAACTTTTACTATACAACTTTATAACATTTAAAGATACCTAAAAAAATCTTTAAAGGTGTTGTAACAAAATGGAATATTTTCACACACACACACATATATATATATATATAAACCATATTATTAAAATAACCACAACCTGCTAAACCATACTCCATACATATCCTCATCTCACTGTCTGTCTTCACCTTTCTGAGTTCAAAACACTGAAAAAAGGAAAAAAACAATATCTCATTTGTCTGTCTGGAGTCTCCCATCTATTCAACTCAATGGACTTCCATCATCACCACCATGATGATTCTCCTTCATCACTTGCACTTCCTCTTTTCTCTTCTGCCCCAACCTCTTCATCCTCCACCAAAACCTCAAGTAAGTCTACTTTTCTCTCTGCAAAGTTCAAAATTCCCATCTGGGTCAGTGTTGAATCTGATACTTATTTGTGTTTTTGTGTTCTTTTTTGGTGGGGAAGAAGAGATGATGCAAGGTGTGAATGGTTACTTCAGCATAGGGCAATGGCAGGAGCTTGAAGTTCAGGCATTGATATACAGACACATGTTGACTGGCTCACCCATTCCTCCACAGCTTTTACACCTTCTACTCAACTCCAACCCCAACACCAACATTAACTCTACTTTTTACCCTCCTTCCAACATCCCATCTTGTAAGTCACTCCTCTCTCTCTCTCTCTCTCTCTTTAAGTAAAAAGCTTATAACTAAAATGTTTAAATATATGTAAAACAGTGTACCAGAGTACAGGAAATGGGTACTGGGGAAGAGGAGGGATGGATCCAGAGCCAGGGAGGTGTAGGAGAACTGATGGTAAAAAATGGAGGTGCTCTAGAGATGTTGTTAACGGTCACAAGTACTGTGACCGTCACATCCACCGTGGTCGCAACCGTTCAAGAAAGCCTGTGGAAATCCCCACACCCACAACCACCATCACCACAACCACCGTGGCGACCACCGCCGCTACTGCTGGTGGTTCTGGGTGTGGTGTTTCCCGGCATTCTCCTTTCTTTGATCAACTCCAGCTCAATCAAAGGTATACACTTTCAACTTTCTGTCATAGACAACATTACAGTGTAGGGAAAATAATTTTTTTTTTTGTCTTTATTGTTATTATTATTATTATTTTAAAAAAGAGTGGCGTGGCTCCTTGAGAAACTTCCTTTGTTTTTTTGTTATGGATTTTTAAGGATTTTAATTTTACTTTTCTTTGTCCTCTTCCCCTAAAAAACACATAATTTTAGGGACAGAGTTCGGTTTTAAAACTGTACCGAACCTGAAAAAAACCGGAATTGAAAATGCTCCAACGTAAAAGAAATATATAGTAATATAAGAACCGAGAACCGACCTGAAAGTGTATAAATCGATCATGTTTGATTCTGGTTCGGGTCAAACGGTTTTTTTTGCTATAATTTTTAACCGGAATTGACAAGAGTACCCTTATTAGCTTGCCATTTTAATGTCTTGTGGGTTGTATACTTGTATTCAAACTCTAATCAAGTCATCATTATTATATATTAAGAAAGAGAGGTTATTTATCCTTCTAATTTTTCCTTCTACTTATCTTCCTACTCACAAGATTAATGCAAGTATCAATAGCGGAGGTAAGAAAAGAGAATTAATGAACTTCATATGTTATCTTATAGTGAGTATGAGGATGAAACAGGAGAAAAAATTAGAAAGATATATCATTTTTAATATAAAACAATGGTGTATTATTCTAATACTTCTTCATATTATATTCTAACACTAAGCATCAAATGAGAGTGAAGATGATAAGAAAAAAAAACATGTTGGAAAAACATTTTCCCATTTTTATAAGTCTAGATTTAAAAGTAGGTTTATACGTGTGTGTGTTTTTTTCTATTAAAAAATATATACTAACACATAATTGTTTGTTCCCATTTGTTATATATTCTTTATTAAAAATTTTAACTGTCTTCTAGCCTAGCGGTATTAATGTTTGTTGTTATCTGATACCAAGACCGACTTATGAATTTACATATAAAAAAAGGGTATAGAATTTTTTTATAGATATTTAAGATTGTCAAAGATATGGACTTGTTGTGGAGCCCACAAGTGGATGGAGACAAAAGGTGTGGGACCCATGTCTCCAATGTTTGGGAAAAAAGCTGTTAGAATCTAGGGTCAATCTGAAGCTAAACTCACCCCAGCCACTCATTTCTTCACTGTACTCTCAGCCTGCTGCACCATCCAACTACTAATTTCCCATCTGTTAACTTCGCATTTACTCACTGTCATGCACATTTTAATAGAAAAATGATATATCCTCCTGCTATTTCTTCCTACTTTATTCTCCTACTCATCACAAGATGACATGTGTACTCCACTAATTCTCTTTCCTCGCATTCTCCCTTGATTTTGACACTTGTCTTGATCAAGTGAGTAGGAGGATAAGTAGGAACAAAAAGTAGGAGAATATATCATTTCTCTTTAATATTATAAATAAGCTTTGGATAATTACACTCTCTCTCATATGATGTGAGCAGTTATGATTTATACGCAATAGCTAAGTTTGAAAACTGTTTTATCGAGATTACTTTCCTCTTTATTTCACATTGTGAAATAACCTATAAGTGACCTTAGTGGAACAGTTTTCAAACTTGGTTACTATTCTGTGAAATAAACCCTACTTCTTATCATACATAACAAAAGTTGTCTCTTGGATCATTATATCAAAGAATTTATGGACGAGATTAATAGGTAGTGAGCTGATAAGGGTAAAAAAGTCTTAGTTTTTGTGTAAGACAAAAAATGGTTATGCACAAAGCATTACCCATAAGTGAGGGTTAATTTATTGATGTGACACGTATATGTAAGAGATTAAAAGATGCTACTATTTAGATCATCTCCTTCTCATATACTAGACATGTCATATCAATATATTAGTTTCTAGAATAAAATATATGTTTTTCTTAAATTAAGAAAAAATATTAACAATAAGAGTTAAAGAAAGCGAGCTTATTGGTACACGACAAGATTCTTCGTAATTTTTATAATCATTATTCCTTTATGAACTCATTAAACATAATTCCTAACATGTTTAGCAAATTAGCGTATAATTGCATAAACAAATACTTTTATTGTGTATGACAAATTACATGATTAGATTAGGCGAGCTAACAACAGGAAGGCGGTTCGATTTCCACCACTAATATTTGGGCTTTTTAGTGTGTTTTTTTAATTTTTAAGTAAATTTTTTTAGATTATTTAAGTTTTTTAGACGATAAGAGCCGAATATGCCCTAATTGGACAAGGCTGTCAAAGCAATTGTTAGCGTCTCGGTAGGAATCAAAGTATGGACAACATGTTTTCCACTTTTCTATGATCTCTATCTAATGTCAAGTCTTGAGGCGAGCACCCTCGCCTTCGCATAGCCACTCAGGCTTCCAGGATCCTTATCCTTAGTAACGTCTTACGCCTTTTAAAACAAAGGTCTTAATTTTTCGCTTTCGACAAGTTAGATAAGTGCATAAATTTATTTTATATTTGATATAACTAAAAAATTAACTTTATTTAAAAAAAAATTAAAGACTTGATCAAGAAACTTGGAAAATGTTTGATATAACTACATGTTTTTTCTCATAACATGTGTCAAATACTCGATGATTTTTATAATTATTTTATGTTTTTTTGTAATCCTTATAAAGTTTAATTAACAAATTAAAAAGAAAATGTATGATGTATTGTTATTTATTTTTTCTAGATGTTTTCAAATAAGGTTAAAAAGGGCATTTAGCCACGTGTTACCTTAAGGTATGTCTCAAGGTCTTGGGTTCAAGTCTCATTGTGTATAAGGTGTAGATTTAGGAGTAGATTAGTGACTGTGTGAGTTCTGCTATACATAAAAAAAGCAAATTATTATTATAAATTCATGAAAAGGACCATAGTATTAAATTTGTAAAATTACATAAATCACACCTAAATATAACTAATTGTTTATATACTATATAGATGCCTGTTTTAAAGGGTCATCAAAATTCAGATCTTCAAAATGACATCTTTGTAATAAAAAAAAATCATATTATTAGTTTTTTATTGATAAAATTTGTGACATGGTTAATATGTTACTTTGATTTAAGTGAAAATACAACTAAACATCTAGTTATTCAAAAAATAACCTCATGAGTGCATCATAGATCAGTCAACACCCTTGAAGTTTTCCAAGGTTATGGCCTTCCAAAACCATATACTATCTATTAGATAAGTGTGACTTTGTAATGTGCTTAATAAGAGTTCTGAGATACTACGTGACTTTGTAATGTGCTTAATAAGAGTTCTGAGATACTACACTTATAGCCAATTGATTTTGAGTTGGAACACTACAAACTTACATTGATATTAGAGCAAGGTTCACTAGTGGTTGGTCAAATGACACAAATGCTCTACATAACCCATAAGTATCCATGTGTTAGGCGCGAAAAAAATGAACGCCACACGTGAGGGGGCGTGTTAAGTAATGTACTTCACTCATACAGTCATACGCAATTAGTTTTGTGGGGTTCCAACTCAAAACCAATTGGCTTACATACCATAGAAGTTTGTGGGGTTTAAACTCAAAACCAATTGGCAATGAGTGGAGTAACCCAGGACCCTATTAAACACATTACAAACCAATCGGCTATGGAGTAACCCATGAACCTTATTAAGCACATTACCAACTCTAAGAACTTTCCATTCATGGTCCCGATGTTCCAACTACATATAATTACTTACTCAATAACAAAGTTACGAAAAACACACACTCTAAACCTACTCCCAAACTACACCTTTTGTCCAAAGTGGGACTAGAACCCATGATTATGGGAAACATCGTTTTCAACACCTTAGTATCGCTAAGCTTCAAGCTCTTTGGTAAATCGCACTATTTATTTAATCGCTATTTAGTTGCCAAGGCAATTACCATAGAGACTAATTAATTAGTGAAAAAATGTACCAAATAATTAACTAATTTGCTAACCAACACAAATACTAAAATGTGATCCCAATGTTGAATCTCCCAGACTTAAAATTTACAAAATATACAATTCTTTTTGACATTTTGAACATTTGAAGAATCTTAGGCTTTATTAACAATGAGGTCTTTTCTAAAAAAATTCCTTGCTCTGATCATATAAAATTTTTATAAAACCTGTTGAGATCCAATGCTCCACTTTTACCTATTTTGAGAAGTGTCCATGTTTTTGTTCTTTATGCCTTGAAACCTAAGTATACATGTTTCTGATTTTTGCAGGATCTCGGAACCTAGCGTTGATAACAGATTCTTGCGTGGCGAGATATCTGAAAACGAGGCCAACTCATCACGAGGTCGAATTCTTCGACCTTTTTTCGATGATTGGCCACGTACAACAGTTCAAGAACAAGAAATGCAAGCCACAAGTCTCTCCATTTCTACTAGAGATGCAGCATCTGATTTCTCCTTGAAACTGTCGACTGGAAACGACCGTGACACAGGGGGACCGCATGGAGAAGAAACGAATGGCGAACGAGAACGTGGTGGGTTGAATTGGGGAGGGATGTTATGGGGTACCCACCATGCAGGGTCAATGGGTGGTCCTCTTGCTGAAGCGCTGAGGTCGTCTTCTATGTCTAACTTGTCATCACCCACGAGTGTTTTGCATCATCGATTGCAGCATGGATCTAACACTACTTCGGATACCAGTTATGTCAGCACTTGATTGTCGGGTTTATCATCGAAGACGCTTTGATTTTTTTTTTTTGATATTAGATTTGCTGTTTGTTTGTTGTATACATTGTAGAATGGTTGATTGGCTAGGTAGTTGGTTTGTATGCTTGTTTTGTTTATTATGGTTTCTTGGGATTTATTCCATGCATTATGTATGTGTTTGGGCTCCTCCTTGCTGCTTGCTTGGCCCAACAATATAATCCTTGAAGTGGGCTGGAGTCCTCTCCCTTCTATGCCTCGATTGTAGTGGATGTTGGTGGCCCAAGTTCGTATTGTAAACGAATCTGAGCCGAGTTTGAGTCTGGACTTATTCGAATAGGGTTTTTAAGCTTGAGCTCAATTTTGGGTCGTTTAGAGCTCGTGATGTTAACCTCGAGTTTGGTTTGGCTCGTTTAGAGCTCATGATGTTAAGCTCGAGGTTGGTTTATGTAAGATATATATGAAGTTCGGGCTCGGCTTCTTTATACTTGGCTTATTTAGCCTTGAGAATTATTTTTAAATTGTTATTTCAAGGATATACATAAACGTGCGTACTTTTTGATGCTAGAGCTTAGTGTCGTTTACTAAATGAAGTTTAGTTTAGACCCGAGCTTGTTTTAAGCTTTTAACGATCCGAGTTTGAATAATTCATAACTAACTCCTCTCGTTTACATTTCTATGCGAACTTAAGTTAAGTTTGTATAACAACTCAATTTTAATAAATATGACTATAGGGGTTTTCTACATCAAATCAACATCCAATACTAATATTGTCGTATATTAACATATAGAACATAACTATTTACCGATAATATCAAGGTTTTTCGAGTCATTAGGGTTAAAAAGGTGTTTCATTGTTTAATCAACTAAATATGACTATTACAGGTGGAAAAAGCTTAGAAATAAATATGCAAAGGTAAGTGAATTAACAAAATAAATAGATTTGGTGGGATAATTACTTGTGAAGGCAAGAAAGAGAGAGAATAACAATTAAATGTGGTAAGCTCTTGTTAAAGAGTTTGAGATTCTGTTATATTGTGGTCAAAGATGATCCGTTATGTTTTTTTATAAACATGAGAATCATTCTCTTATTTGTAAGTCAAGAACACGTCTTTTTTAGGTATCACTTTTATATTATAAGAGAACATGATAATAATCACAACATAAGAGGATCTTAACTTCTTCTGGAGATGGATTTCTTACAAATAAAACTTCATTTATTCTTTCGGATTTGGGCTTCAAATATTATCTTTTTTTCGGCCGAATAAAACATGCCAAATGAAGAAGGGTTTGTTTTTTGGTAAAATTTCGAAAAGAACAAAGCCTAACAGAAAGTTGTTTGAATAGTAAAATTAATTCAATAAAAATCTAAACCAAATATTTTATTAAGTTATATACGTTCAATATAGTAAACTAAAACCATCTGTATAACTTGTGTAGCCTTACCCCTCGGGTACACGCGCTAAGCGGGTAACCATAAGGAAGTGGGAACACCAAAACTAACCCCAATCGACTTGCCCAATCTGCTACCGCTCCCACAACCCGATCTCTCCTCCACCCTACCCCCATACCCTTTTTTTGAAAAAATTGACGGTAAATAAAAAAAATTAATTTTTTCCCTTCCTCTCCCTTATATATACTTCATTCTCCACTTTAATATTTTCATCTCAAAATTTATATTTCTCTGTATCTCTTTTCAACTATAAAATATTTTATTTAGTTTTTTTTTACACAATATGTGTTAGAATATGACTTGAAATGGCTTGAATGATATTTGAAACTAGAAAAATGGCCCACGACGTGGAGCGAGTATCTTGGGCCCAAAGTCTTGGTGTACTTGTGCGGTGGCTGAGAATCTTCTAATTAAGTTAATTATTATTTTCTTTAATTATGAATTAGGGTTTCTTGGGTTTCTAGTCTTGGTTATAAATATTTAGCCTAAGGTTCAAGTATATGTAATTCTAAACATTGTAACTCTCTATGATATTAGTAATATAATCTCTCTGTGTTTCTGCCCGTGGACGTAGGTTGACACACTGTTAATCAAACCACGTAAAATACGTGTGTTCTTTATTGTTTTCTTTCTCGTTTTCGCATAACAAGTGGTATCAGAGCCACAGTTATTCTCTTTGTGGCTCACATATGTTGATTGAAGGATGTTTTCGTATAAGTTTGATCTGGAGAAGTTTAATGAGTCCAACGACTTCACTCTCTGAAAGGTCAAGATGGGGGCGCTACTGGTTCAACAGGGATGTGCGGTTGTGTTGGAGGGGAAAAACAAGTTTCCTAAGGACATGAAGAATGAGGCGAAGAAGGATATTATGGCAAAAGCCCATTCCGCGATTTTAATGTCGGTTACTGATGAGGTGTTATGGGAGGTTGTTGATCAGATTACGACTGCTGGGTTATGGACAAAACTGTGTGAGAAGTATCAAAACAACTCTCTCACAAACAGATTGTATTAGAAGCAGTGTCTGTACACTCTCCGGATGGATGAAAGTTCTAAGGTAAAGGATCATCTGGATACTTTTAATAGCATTATTCTTGATCTTCAAGGGGTTGGGCTTAAAATAGATGATGAAGACCAAGCCCTCATTTTACTGTGTTCTCTGCCTGGGTCTTATGAAAATTTTGTGGATACCATGCTTTATGGTAGGACCACTATTTTTGTTAATGATGTGAAAGATGCTCTCTTATCTAAAGAATTAAAAAGGAAAGTTTATGGTGAAAAGGGATCTGGTTCAGGTTTGTTTGTAGGTAAGGGAAGATCATAGGAAAGGGATAATGGGAAGGGGAGGTCGCGTTCTAAGTCTAAATCATCCAGCAAAGTTAAGTGTTATCTTCGTAAGGAGAAGGGGCATATGAAAAAAGATTGTCCACATAAAAGAAAGGGAAATTTGAAGGCTGAGTCAAATAACAGTGGTAGTGCTGCTATGGTACATGACAGTTTTGATGAAGGGGACTCTGTTGACGTTCTGACAATTTGTAGTGCAAGCATTGCCGACACCTGTATTATGGATACCGGTGCTTCTCACCACATGACGTTCTCTCGTGATCTATTTATTTCCTTCAAGGAATAGAATGAAACAGTAAAGTTAGGTGATGATGGGGTACTTGCCATAAAGGGAAGCGGAGTGGTGCAGATAAAAATACATGATGGCATTGTCAGGAAGTTTGTCTGTTGGTATGTTCATGGTCTGAAGAAGAACCTGATTTCTCTTGGCACCTTAGCCAAAAAATGGTTTAAAATATCACGGGGAAGGTGAGTGGGTGAAGGTGTCAAAGAGTGCTGATGAAGAGGAAACTGCAACATGTAATTTATTTCTTGCAGGGTAGTTCGGTTATGGGAGCAGCATTGGTATCTCAGTCCTCGGATAAACTTGATAATAAGACAAATTTATGGCACCGTCTATTGGTTCACATGAGTGAGAAGGGCTTATATGTGTTAAGCAAGCAAGGACTACTTAGTGGGAATATGACAGGTAAAATACAGTTCTGCGAGGCATGTGTCAAAGGGAAGCAACTCAGGGTGAGATTCAGTACCAGTCAGCA
Source organism: Drosophyllum lusitanicum (assembly GCA_032274825.1). Lineage (NCBI taxonomy): Eukaryota > Viridiplantae > Streptophyta > Magnoliopsida > Caryophyllales > Drosophyllaceae > Drosophyllum > Drosophyllum lusitanicum. The sequence goes on along the minus strand of JAUEJL010063974.1, from coordinate 264 downwards.
CACATCCAAGGAGATTCTGGAGTATGTTCTTTCAGATCCGTGGGGTCCTTCTCAAGTGAAATCATAGGGCAGTTGTTCATGTTTCGTCATTGTCATAGATGATTATTCCAGGAAGGTTTGGTTATATTTCCAGAAGATTAAACATGAGGTGTTTGGGAAGTTCAAAGAGTGGAAGACTATGGTTAAAAAACGGACAGATAAATGGTTAAAACTCTGAGAACTGACAACGGGTTGGAGTTTTGCAATGCTCCATTTGATGACTTC
>JAUEJL010063963.1:0-17831 GCA_032274825.1 Drosophyllum lusitanicum | reverse complement strand
CTTGTCTGTTCCTGAGAACACAATAAACTGAAATCAGTATCCAGTTCATAAATATATATCAAACATATATTTATATCCATTCTAACCATACATAACAAGCTAGAAATATCCATTATGTAAACACATAATCATGCAATCCAAAAGATTAACAAATAAAAGCTTAAGGACAAATCACACGCGTCGCGTCGCGACAATCCAAAGTGTCGCGTCGCGATGCTTCTTCGAGCGCCCTCTTCGAACCAATGAAAACTTCGAGCGGACCACTTCGAGCAACAAGGCTTCGAATTCGAAACCACCAGATCGCGCCGCGACCCAAACACTTGTCGCGCCGCGAAGTAACTTCGAATAGACATTTCGAACAAGGAACTCGAAACCAAACCTTCGAACTCGAAGTCCACTAGGTCGCGCCGCGACATTTTCAACCGTCGCGCCGCGAACTCGCAATTTCCAGATTTCCAGATTATTCTTCATCTTCTTCCTTTGACAAACTCCATAGCCAAAATATCCAGCCAAACACATAACTCTGGAAATCAATTTCTAATAATTCTAAACCCATAAAAACATCATTTAGCATGCTTAGAACCATCAAGAATCATGTTAGAAACATCAAACTTATCAAGAACAACAAAACCCATTTATGAAGGTTTCCTCCATGTTCATCCATGGTGTTTATGAACATAAACCCAACAAGTTATTTTCATCATTTATAACATGTTTAAACATGAATCATGATTCAAAAAAAACATAAAGAATCACACTAACCTTTACTTGAATCTAACAACTTCCAAATAACCAACTTCCAAGTTTGTGAGTTCTTCTTTTCTCTCAACACACACACAACACACTTTTTCTCCAGGAAACAAGTGAGGAGGTAACTCAAAGTCTACCCACATAAAATCCACATAAGCTAATGACTATTCCAAGACTAAGCATGAGGTGTCAACACACTATTCACATATATCCACAAGCACATGCATGCTTACGTACATACATATATATATTAAATATACCAATTATCACTTTACTTAATTAATACCAATAATTAATCTAAGTAAATCTAATCAATAGATAAATAAACATTTAATCAAATAATAATTGCGTATAAACGTACCAAAGCCTACGAAACAACTAGGCCCAAACTCAGGATGTTACAAATTAGCTCCAATAAAAATAACCCTAGATTCACACAAGATCATCCCCGCTCACACACAACATGAATGATAAACCCTACACATGGACTCCGAAAAACATACACAGACACCACACACTCAACATGTTCAAAAGATTTCACTTTGATCTAAATTGACACACAAAGCGAAGAGAGAAAATAAAGCGAGTTCAAATATAAGGGGGTTGTCTCCTTTTTTTTTGTATATTAAAGGTAAAATATACACAAATACTTATCACATGGCAAGCATGTAATGACTTATGTCGATATGTCGCATAAGAGTTTTATTAGTTTTTGACAAACCACGTTGAGGGAAAAAGTATTTAATTGTAAAAAGAAACATAAAAATCCCCTAAAAGAATTATTGAAACATGACGTGGAGTGTGTTTAGCGAAAATAACTGGAAACTAGAAGCTGATAGCTATTTATTTTAGTTATATATGTGTTGGGCAAATTAGCTTGTAGCTGAAACCATGGTTCTAAATAACATAAGGTGTGGCGTGGCGGTGAGGTCAAGCCTCAAGCTTTAGGAGCCGTGGCGAAGCCATGACGTTTTCTAAGGCGTCACTTAAGGCGGCAATTTCGTATATATTTTAAAATTATATATATCCGATTTATAATTATTAATATACAAATTACACAAACGAATATCAAAGTAACATATACAAATTACATAATACAAATTTATAGAAGTTCAATACACCCAATCGCAAAATGTATACAAAAAAATTAAAATTTTATTTTCTGCGCGCCACGCCTTAAAAAACTCGCCATTTGGCGCGTAAAGGCTTTCAACTACGTTTTAAAAGTTACTTCAATAAGCTTTTTGTTTTAGAGATTTTAAAAAAACTGGAAGTTTTTTATCCGGCCATGACTTATAGCATTCTCCAAAAAACTGTGTACCGTACAGACCCGTAGTAGCTAAAAGCCGATAACTTGGTGATAATAACAAAAACCAAAAACAATCAAATTAATCTCTAAGAAAAAATCAGTTATTGCATTTATTTGACTTGATCCTTGTTTAAAAACCAAAAACAATATCGAGTATCCACACTTCCATAGTAATAACTACCATCCCTTCATAACTAGCAGCTATTTGTGTCGTTACTAACCTATTACTAACACGAGTATCCGTAGTAATAACTATCATCACTTCATAACTAGCAGCTAGTTGCGTCAATGTTACTAACCTATTACTAACACCAGTATCCGTAGTAATAACTATCATCACTTCATAACTAGCAGCTAGTTGCGCCAACGTTACTAACCTATTACTAACACGAGTATCCGTAGTAATAACTATCATCACTTCATAACTAGCGGCTAGCTGCGCCAACGTTACTAACCTATCACTAACACTCTATGAGCTCAGTTCCGAAAGCAATCTGAACCCAAAAAGCGCAAAACCAAAAAAGCCAAGAACGAGAACCGAACCATAATATATGAAACGAGCAAATATTAGAACAAACAAGACGCCAAAGGCATAAGAAAAAGAAAACCACTACAATATAAACAAATAAAGTTTATATAATAATAAATAATTAAACATCACACTGATGCTTTTCTAGGTTTCCATTCATTGAAATACCTTCGAAACACATGGCACATGTTAGAACATAATCAACTATAACATGGATCATCACACTGATGCTTTTCTAGGCTCGTTGATTGTCAACAATAAATTATTCAAATAACACAATACAAGTAACAACTAACCATTTGCGCCCAAACCTCGAGATTTTGGAAGCCTGCTTGCAACAAGCGGATCAAGCATGCCCTGCGAATCTCTCCCCAGGCCCGTCCCTTCAACATACCCCATTCTTGCCATCATTTTTGACCCAAACCCTTTTGTATGCTTTTCAAATGATCCAACTCGCGCATTTCTCGATTTGCCCCTACTTTCACTACCCCTAGAACTTTGGCCTGTTGACCTATTTGACCTTTGTGGGGGGGTTGTGTCTATAGGCACTGATTCGGGAGCCTTTGCACCTAATCCAAGTGATTTTGGTCGTTGGATCACTTCAATGGGCTCTGCTATTCCTTTACCATCCTTCCCCAGCCCACCTCCATCTACATATCCCATTTTTGCCATCATTCTTGAACCAAAACCAGTCGTGTGCATCTCAAAAGCACCATAACTTGATGAACTTGCAGTTTGGTCTCTTGGTTTTGATTCATTTATGGCTAAAGGGGTAACATGTGACTCAGGTTCCATGTTACCATGCGAAATAAATGACACGGGTTGTGCAGCATAAGTGACTGTTTTTTCTTTATCTCTTGCTTTCTTCTTGCTTGATTCACCACAAGTTTTGGCTTTCGACAGTCTTGAGTCTAATGGGCTTAAACCAGTGGTTCCTTTTGAAGCCTTCTTACTTTTATTAGTAGCCATTTTGCCTGATGGTGTATTGTTAACTGAGAAATCAGCTTCTTCCTCTTCGACTCCTAAAAGCTGTAAAATAGAAATACACAAGCTCATGTACACTATTATGCATTTTATGGGTCCTATCTTTATAAAGTAAATTGGAGCAACTGTTGTATTAATATCATATGAGAGAATCCACAATAGAAAAAGGTGCAATAACTAGATGTGGCTAGACGTGTCATGCAGGCGGGTTGAGCAATAAGTTAAAGAGGTTCAGGACTTCAGGGTCATTTTCTTGTATTGGTTGAAAGGGGCCAGGTCTGCTTTAGTTGACCAGCTAACACTTTTTGTCAAGTTCTTTTTCTAATATATACCGAATGTAATTATCTATGAATACTAAAACAATTTTATCACGAAAAATTTGTACAAAGGACTAAGGCGGTCGTATATGCGAAAAAATAGACATTGCGCAACTTTCAACAAGTTTAACCTACTTGACATGTTCCTCTCTTACCAAAAAAACTTGACTTGACGAATTTCAACCATTTAGAGATAAACTAAACCCAAATTGACCCATTCACAGGTAAATGGGTCAAATGGCCAACCCCTTGAAATTACCAAATAAACTGAACTTGTTATTTTACTTGCCTTATCAAGGCGAATTCTGTCATTGGACGATGGCATCCCTGAGTATTCTGTCCTTGTCACTGTCACAAACCTGAAGAAAATAATACCTCCAGTAAAACATTTTTAATTACCTAGAATAAGATTATATCAAATGGCAAAAAAAGTTCAAACAGAATGAAAAAGAAAGACTTAGAAAATTTCTAACATGGCTGTTTTAAAATAAATACTGATTACGGTTTGATTTTACATGTAACGAATGGTGACATATAACAAGATCACAGATTTTAACATTGAAATGGACTGAAAAAAAAAAAAAAAGAGATGACATGGAAACAAGTATTACCTTCTCTTGCCTGAACCTTGACTGCCACTTCGCAAGCGATATATTGATGCCAACCTTTGGACCTGAAGTATGTCAGAATGAAAAAAAAATCAATGCAAGGAATATCAGTTACTGACGAGTACACACAAAACTTGAGTTCTAAAAGGTACATCAATAAGGATTGTTAAAGATGTGATTCAAGTGAAAATCTAAGTTACAAAAATCCTGTATCCAAGGGATGAGATTGCAAAACGATACCTCATAGTCCAACTGGCAACTATATTTAACATTAAAAAAGCCAACAATATACAATTTTGAGATGCCAAGAAATGGTGAAAAAGATCAGACTAATGCATAAGAAATGTACGGATCACATGTTGAAACTTTCAGAATTTCCAGAAACAGTTACCATAATTTGTAATGTTTCAGTTATTGAAACATTATACAATGTAAAACAAGAATTTAAAAGACAAAGGCAAAGAGGAAAGTGAGTAATCCTTTCTTTTTGCGCCTTCATTTTGCAGGGGTTTTTTTTTTGGTTTTTTTGGGGGGGGGGGTGGTAGATAATCATACCTGTGAACAATCTCGCGAGTGCATCAGTTGAAATGACATAATATCGCCGCCATTCTTCACCATCTGCTCTAATTTCTGCATTTAATAACCCAATACAAGTTCACAATTCTTGGAAATGTTAGCAAGCTCATTGTATACTTGAGAAACTACATGTAATGTGCATATTCAAAAAGAAAAAACTTTTGTTGATATTGTGCTTACTGAATTTATTTGCTCAAGATCAACACCTCGACGTATCATTCGCTCCCTACGCTTCAAAGCAATCGTATCTTGGCGCTGTTTCTTCTTCTCACCTGAAATGATACACTGAGGAGCATACGCAACATAGTTCAAGGAAAGCAGTTAAATTACCAGGTTTTCGTTGATGAGCATTCTGTAATACATGCAACTTTTTTAGGTTTGAGTTAATAGTTGTGTGATTATAAATGGGAGGAAATTAATAAGCAAGTAACTGAAGTAATGGACAACTTTTTATGAAGGCTGGGATTGCAAATTTGAGTAATGTTTGCCCAATTGGATTCCTAAAGACTTAATAACATAGAAAATATAGTGTTTCCATCCTTGCCTGATTTTCACATTTATCACATTAAATTTGTGCACTGGTCAACAGCCAAGAAGAAGTTAAGATAAATTGCCTTCACTGAAATAAAATGGTAACGAGCTTTGGTCAGAATTCTGTTTTGTGTAACCATCTTTATCTTCACCCATAAAAACCCTCGAACTTTCAAACATTTCGAGTTAACAAAGTCTTAAACCTTGACAGGTACCTGGTGTTCTCTGAACCGAGTTAGAAAATAAAGTGAAAATGGTCAAACTTACCAACACATCATCTGCCACATAATCATTTTTTACCTAATAACCTGTAATAAAACAACATTACCCAATCCTGCAAGAGCGGGCTATCAGAACCTAATAACCTGAATTGATGACCTTAAATCAAAACTTTTTTAAGTTCAAGAGTTCTTATAGGAAAATATTAATTGTTTTTTCAGGGGAAGATGTTAACCAGGAACAAAATTTGGACCAAAATAGATTACCTTATTTGCTTACCCCAAGATAGTTGTATGAATATATTTTTACCTGGGAATCTCCTGGAATGGTTACTTTTTTTAGCCTTGGATGGCAAAGACCGGGAGAGATTTGCAGCATGCTTCTTCTTTTTTGCATAAAGAATACGAGGGTCTTTTACTAGCATAAGATCGTCTATAGCAGACCAATCACCTGTATCAACTCCAAATTTGATATATTCCGGTTGAATTTTCTTTCTTGAGCAAGGTTTCTTCATGCCATACTCCCTTGATGCATCCTGAAGTGAAATCCCTCCTAACTTTACTAGAGTATCATTAATATCTACACCATCATCTTTATCATTCGAAACATCAAGATTTGAATCATTATAAATTCCACCAATTCCTTCAACATAATCTTTTGCAATCTCATCATCTATATCAGATGAGGTGTCACTATCAGATGAGTTAGAGGAATCTTCAGACTCTGAAGCACCTAAGCTTTCTTCATCGCTTTCTTTATCATCATCATCAGATATATCATGGGTGTATAATTTCATACGTCCAATTGACAAGAATCCTGTATTCTTTTCTGGAGAAGACACAGCATCAATGTCTGAAGCATTGCCATCCATTATATCAGTTTCTATTTCCTCTGAGGATGATGAATCGGAAATGAAACCTTCTTTCTTCTCATTAATGCATGGCCCATCTTCTTCTTCTTCTTCACAACAAAACCCTAGTCCTCTATGAATACTATCACCCACTTCTGAATTCACACCATACTCATAGGTGTATTTGACAGTTTCAGATTCTATGACTTTTGTTTGGTCAATGGAAGCAACAATCTTGGTTTCCTTGATATCATCCAAAACTAAAGGGTCAGACTCAACCAACTTGTTATGTTCATCACAACCTCCATCCGGAAGAGGGTCAATCTGAAAAATAAAGGACAAATTGGTCGAATCAACTAAATATCTGGTGGCACTGAGCATGAGAACTAAACAAAGTTATAAGTTTCTTTAAAGAAACTGAATTTTAACAAAAATTAATGAGAGAATAGTGGTGTTATTTGGCATTTGCAACCACCTCCTCTATCCCTGATCCAAAACACATTATCAAATGATCTAGGAATACCTAAGAAACAGTTACCAGTGCACTAAGCATAAAACATGCGCATCTTTCGCCATTATTCTGATAATCAACACTTCATTTCCTACTAAAGAATTCACAACCAATGAGGACCAATAAAGATTTAGAAAGTTGCATTCAAGAACAAGCTATTGTAGACAGTCGAAAGGGGGAAGATAAATATATAATTAAGGGGGTCTTGTTTTAATTTCACTACCCAAGTCTTCCACTCAAACAATCGATTCAAATTCCATATTAAAAACAAAGCAAATGAGTATCCTGATCTCATATCTCACAAGACCTTACTCCTGCAAGTTCCATAAAGAGAGCAATACTTAGTTTCTAATGTAAATTCTATTACATTCAATAATCAAAGTTTTATAGGGATTTTGATTGTTTTACTTTCAACAGAAAACCATAAACTTGAAATCATCTCATTTGCATTTAAAACTGCAGGATAACTGCAAGGTAGTTTGGAAGGCTATATGGTGGCAAGGAGGTTTGTGCTTGTAATTTTGAGGAAGGTTATCATTTCAACACTAGAAAATAGACTTGAATAAAAATTGATGTGGATTTTGTTTATTATTATTGCAACAGTTAATTTTTTTTTCCCTTCAATAATAATTGTTTGTTATCCTATTATCTATTCTTGCATGAAAATCTGCATGAATCATCGAACTATGTCTATGACCTCAAAATGCACGCAACTGCAAAATGATTATGAGATATAGATAATCTCGAAGCTTAAGGATAGAGAGAAACGTTACTTGAGGATAGCTGTAACCGACGGCATTCAATTTAGGCTTCTGAGGTTCCACCATTCTCGAATTTGAACTCGAAGCTTTTGATTTACCACCAGATCCACTCCCGATCGCACATCTAGCTCCAGATTTCCCGTTACTCTTACCATTATTACCCTTACCTAAAAACATTCAATCAATTTAACAATTGACACAGTAGCAAGAACAAGATGATAACGGTTAATAATATTACCTTGGGAAGGAGAGGAATCGACAACCGGAGACCAATCTGATAACAAACCACCCTCCACAAATAGAGATGGTTTCAGGGGTTTTCGACTCTTGGATTTGTTGAGTTTTTGTTTATTACCACCTCCGGCCATTGTTGATTGAAGGTCGATCTCAGATACAAAAAAATCTGATCAATTCTTTGATTGTAATTTGAGAATGAATACGATGAGAAGCCGACGGGAGGAAGGCGGTGAGGATGTTGGTATTGTGTGCAGCGCGGTGCAAAACTGTAATCGTGGTTTGCTTGTTTATCTTTAACACGTGCTGCCTTCGGTGGCGATGGATGCGTGATGAACGAGTAATCTATCTGGTTGTGTTACACCCGATCTCACCTAGCGATTTAACAAATGAAATTAATCTATATTTTGTTTGAAAACTATTTTTTTCCACACTTATTTTTCGTAGTTTATTTTTTTAACTTGTTTTTTATTAGTCTAGTTTTTTTTATTATAAGCTATAATAAACTTATAAATCAGAAAAAATTAATTTATCAAAACTAAACTTTAAAAAAAAGTTTTTAATAAGCTAGAACAAATATTTGTTTAGTTATTTACATGTATGTTCACACTTGTTTCTTTATTCAAAATTAATGTCAATGAAACCTATAAAGAAGTTACTTTATGTAGTTATTGTTTACAAGTAATTTATTTTACATATATATATATATATATATATATATAAAGAGAGAAAGGACGGTTTAAACAAGAACTGTTTTTCGTACGAGAACTGCGAAAACTAATTTTGAGCCTTGTATAGTTCTCAAACTTAACCGTTAAATTGAATCCTCCATCAAATTGACCAAACTACCTAAAAGGCAAAAACTAGTTTTGGGCCTTGTATGGTTTTTATTTGAAGACATTCATTTACATAATTACACGTATATGGGCTGAGTACACCTATTTTATTTTCTTTTTGGTTAAATTGGTCTTAAAACAGTAATAAAGCTATAAGAACGTAAACACGTATATTAATAATCTTAAGTTTTTTAGCTTGTATAGATTCAAATGTTGTGTACAGTTGAGCAGCCCGACCCAAAACCGTACCCAATACTATGGTTAGATAAGATTTTATACTTTACAATTTTGCATGTATCAGTTATGTACGAATAAAAAAACACATATAGAAACAAGTGAAACTCACCTTAAAATTAACTAGAGACTAGTTACACCTTGTTAATCGTACCCTTGAACCTTTGTTTGAGGATAGAGTAATTAGAGGCTGAGCAGGCGCTAATTAATAGCTTAAGCAAGCTCTTTTTTAAAAAAATAAATAAATGATATGTGAAGGCAATCTTGGATTCTTGGTGCCCAAGTAAGTAAACCAACGAACGTGTTTACCAAGTAAAGCATACACGCATGTCCCCCCTAATCTAATATCCACGTGTAAGCATGCACCACCAAATCATAGTGTGTTCTTTTTCTTTTTAATAATAATAATAATAATAATAATAATAATAATAATAATTATGATTATTATCGTTGTTGTTATTGTTGTTTTATGTGTTGAATAAAAGAACTTGATCTATTGATCTATCACGTGTAGTTTTAGCGAGTTTTATATGTGTACGTATATGTTTGTTAACCATCTAAAATGATTGAAATATTAACTGCGTTTGTTTCTTTTGTGTGTTTAAACCATCATGATTCACCATTAGTTAGTCATGATTAGGGATGTCAATAGATTGGTGAATATCCGTAATTCATATCCATTGGATTAAACGAGTAAATGAATATTCATTGGATGTCAAAAGAACTTTCCCCCATAGGGAGAATGTCATATTTTTATATATAATTTATTATCGTTATTGGTGTAAATACATATTTTATTCCAAAAAAAAGATAGGAATCAAAACATAACTTAAATATAACTACAATTAGGAGCATAAAGCATAGTCTCTTTCACTTTGACACTTCCACATATGTAATCGATACAACTGTACAAAAAATATTATAGAAGGAAATGTGAATTTAACCTACATAGCTACATATTTCTTTAATAATGTATTTATATATAAGTTTTAAAATAAAAATACATATATAAAATTATACTTAATTATATAAAATTATAATTATATCAAATTTAATTCGGGTTAATGGATTCATCCATGGATGAAAAATCGTTATTCATATTCGCTCCACTAAACATCCATGTCCACTCCATATTCTATATTCATTTATTTAACTTCATCTATATCCATCACATATGGTTCAGATCGGATGGATGATCATTGATCGGATGACAATTGTCATCCCTAGTCATGATCGATCATGTGTTCTCGATCACATCGCGTGTTGTGTCATAGAAAGTTCATGTTATGAAACTCGACAAATAGAACACGTACGTAACAAATTATAAATCTTACAAATAGCTAGTGACGGGCCACGTCATACAAGAAACCACATTTTTAGAAATTCATTTATATTTTATTTCATTTTTTTGATGACGAGCTCTATGTGTAGGTAGGAACCATAGATGACTAGGTTCCTAGAATGTCAATACTAGTAGCCTAAAAAACTACTATATATGTAGGCCACTAATTAATCTTTTCACTTTATTTAGAATATTAATTAATAAACACATTTTGAGGTCTAAATTATATAAGAAATTAATTAACCACCTAACTACAATACATGGTCACACATCTCCTTTATATATCACCTTCATAATAACTCTTTACATACAATCTTTCAACTAACAACCTTTTGATACACAATTACTTCGAACAAGTACAACTTAAACAATAAAGTCCATTTTACTTGGTTATTGACAAGAATGGCGACCGGAGTTGCGACCAGTCAAGGGTTTTTTCAAGGTGGTGTATACGAAGGGTGTATCAATTTTGACAATAAGGGAGTGTCAAGAAGACCCTATCATCGTAACTGCAATTGTCCCGTTCATAAGTTGTTTGAGCATAGTTTTTGTATATCTTGTGTAAGTCATGTTTCGTACCCTATAACATGTGTTTGGAGGGAAGGCACTCTAGCTACAATGGTTTCGAGAAATCACTCATCGACTTCTTATTCTATGACAACCGCAACATCAACCATATTACACAAGTAACGTGTTACCGGATGTTATCGTTTGATTTTCGTGGTGTTGAAGATCTAGCATTTCCACGAAAAGAAGATACCTTTTCTTAGTATTGTATACATATTCTTTACCGAATTCGTGGTTTATAATCATCAATTTGGGTTTTATCCCATCATTTTTATTTTTATTACCATTTTGTATTCATATGCATAACGGGTAATCTTGTTATTACGATAATCACTTTTTTCGGTAAATATTTATCTTTATATATAGGGCTTTTTAATGTTTATTATTTTAGAGAGTTTAATTTTTTAGCTAAAGGCTTACTTCAACCAATTAAATAATTTTTTAACGGAAAGAGAGTGTCCTTCACGGATCGTATGTCTTACCTAGATTCAATCTAGATTGGATCAATACACCCGGTTTACAATAGCAAGCCAGCCAACTACATAGCCCAGCAGTACACCTGTCCCAACACTTTATTGAGCCTAACTTAAAAACCGAACTTGATGGTGTCTAAAGTGAACTAGAAAATATTCAACAAAAAGATTGCTAAAACGAAATGTTTTGAACTGAAACCGGACAAAAAAAGACTGCCCAAGACCGGACTGTCTGAAACAACCGGAAAAAGACCTAAATTTTGTAATCCTAACAAACAATTACAACTAGCCTTTAACCCATAGCAAATTATGTAATATCTCTAGAAAGAATTTGCCATCTAATGACATAAATAACATATGTTTGCCAATCTTTCGGATTAGTAATAGGGTTTAGGTATCACATAAAACTATAAAAGGTTTGGTTAACAAGATTTCTTTATAGGCTTTAGGGAGTTTTGTTGATTTCAATGCAACACGCAAAAACTAAACTTAATTACATTTTTAGCTCATGTGTTTTTGTATGAAATTTCACATTTAAATTTTGTGTTTTAAAAATTACGACATTAATCCTTGTGGTTTATATTTTGTTTCAATGTTGGTCCCTAATTCATATAAGACAAAAATGCCCTTATCTCTATTTTTCAAACATGTACCAAAACTATAATTAACTCTAAAATTATGTAATTTAAGTTGACCTTGCGTTCAAGAAAAGTTTTCATTATAGGGGGAATTTTTTTAAATTTTTTGATAATAATATGATAATCTTTTATCTTTTATATATATTAAAAACAAAAAAAAAGTTATGATGTTATTATTCTATTTTTAGAATTTTCCCCTGTCAATCATCCCCCTTTATTTCCTAAACTGTCTAATGAATGCAAAGTTTCTTACATCAAAAGCCTTAAGCCGTGAATTTTAAATTGGGCACGGATCTTAATTAGAAATAGGTTACCTATTTTCATAATCGGATCTTGTGTCATTAAAAAGCATCTTCAACGAAACCGTAATTCTCGGTTCAACTATTATCGCAAATTTGTTGGTAATTCCACTAACAACTATCGGCGTAAATTTGTATTTATATTTTTTTTCTTCGTCTTACGATTTTCATGAATGTTTCTTGATTTGTTATCATTTATCAATATATAGATTTATTATATGTCTAAGGTTTCACACCATATATGTATATTAATAATAACGTGTTTATACACGGAGTATTAAACTAGTTAAAAAAATATCCTTTGACAAACAAAGCATGCACGAGATGATGGCAAATTGAACAAGAGAAGAGATTCCAGACCTTGTACATCGATCGATCTACTATGATGAAAACACAATGAATTATACTAGACATTATTATATGTTCAAGGTTTCACACCATATATATATATTAACAATCACGTGTTTATACAAGGGGGGTTTATTTCTTAGCATTATGAAAAAAGATTGAAACAGTTCCGAGTTCTATATATTATATATATATGAACAATCACGTGTTTATACAAGGGGGTTTATTTCGTAGCATTATAAAAAAAGATTGAAACAGTTCCGAGTTCTATATATTACTTATAAGAGAGAATGAAAATAAGAAAAATAAAATTCTTAACAAATCCTGATGACTGACTGAGTGACTGGTATATTTCTTTATAAAAGAAAAAATAAATAAAAACTCTAAAGCCCATTTTTAAATGGATCAAAGCCCATTTATGAAACAGTTTTTTTTAATCATAAATGAAGATGATTTTTTTTAATTACAACCCAAACTACTAAATTTGTATTAATTTGGATAAAATTTTAAATTAATTATTTTAATTTTTTTTTAAGATTGTGACTTTAACTTAAACTAGTTTAAATAGACAATTTAACCAACTGGCTCTACAGAAACACTCACGGAATTCTAAAATTTGCCACCATCACTTTTTAGACAACCACACCCTTGACCATCTCCCACAACCGCCCCCGCTGCCATCTCTGATTCAACATCTTTGTAATCGTCGCTGCCACCACAACCACATTTTTTTTAACAGCGAAAGAGAACACAAGAACCGGAGTTTCGGCATAGCCATCACCCCGATCTAGTGTTCTCAAATTTTATTAAAGTCAAGCAATATGCTGGATGTTACAGAACAAAAACAGCAATATCACATATCCAAACTACCAGATTTCTACACTCCTTTCCTTCTATTACACACCAATATTAAAGTCAAACAAGATGCTGGAAGCCACCACAACCACATGCCAACCATTGGAGCCACCGCCATCATCCATCCACCAACCTTCGCCGCCACTATTAGATGTTATCGCTGCCAACACCAACTACCATCACCACCAACTACAACCGCCACTTACACCGGCCATCCCGCCACCACTTACAAGCGTCATCGCACTGCCACCCTCCACCATAACCCATTGGTGTCACCACCACCGGCCACACTTCAAGAATTATAGCCTTTTGCGGCGTCCATTTTTTGCGGCAACAAATGTCTCCGCTAAAGAGCCGGTAAAAGACAAAATGTTAGTCATACTTGTTGACTTTCAATGCAAGGCCTTTTTGTAGCGTCACCCGTCGCCGCAAAAGGTCTAATGATATTTTCTATTATTCATTTTCCTACGGAAAAAAAGGCGCGATGGTTTCCATCCGAGTGAATTCATTGTCGCTGCAAAAAGACGTTTAACGCCGCAAAAAGGCGTCGCCGCAAAAATGTTATTGTTATTTTGTATTCCTTAGTTTTCACAGATTACATTTTTTTATTTATTTTATAAATAAAATATCATGTGTCGCTGCAAATATTGTCGTCGCAAAAACTTTACTGGATATATGGTTACTTTCCTTTCTTTCATTTCTGCAAACCTTACACCGTTCGTTCTCCGATCCGAATTTTTCTCCGGCGATCTGTGCCGTTCGTCTTCTTATCGCCGGTCGCCCTCGAACATCTGACTCTCTCTCCGGTTCTCTCTCCCTCTCCTATACTCCTTAAAGCAAACCCCACCTTGGTTTTCCTTCTCCGCCGCACCGCCGCTACTACGCCGCCGCCAAAGCAAACCCCACCTTGAAATTAAGGTTTTTATTTGGTTTATCTTTGTTTATTTTGTTAATATTTGTTATTAATATGTGGCTTTTTTGTTGATTTGGAGGTTTCTTCTTCTCATCATCTCCTTCCATCAACTCCCTGCCACCGCCGTTGCCGGAGGTCTCTTCGTCTCCCTACCGCCGTTAGCCCATTCAAGGTATGTTTTTTTTAGTTTTAATATTACTTTTTGATTTAATATTATTGTTTGGTTTAATATTAATTTGTTTTATTTGATTATGTTAGGTTACAATTTTAGTTAATTTAATGTTAGATTATATTAGTTTTTATTGGTTTCAATATTAATTTATTTTGCTTGATAATGTTAGATTATTGTTGATAATGTTAGTCTTTAATTAGTGTTAATAATGTTAGCTTATTGTTGATTTGTGTTAATCTTTGTACACTAATAATGTTTGAAATTAGTTTAGTGTTAGAATGATTGTTTCTATGTATTTAATTATGTGTTAAATAGTTGATGATTTTAGATTATTATTTAGTGTTAATAATGATACATTATTGTTAGTTAGTATTAATCTTTAATTATTGTTAATCTTTAATTAGTGTTAATCTTTAATTGATGATGTTAGATTATTATTTAGTGTTAGTAATGTTAGATTATTGTTAGTTAGTGTTAATCTTTAATTATTCTTAGTACACTAATAATGTTAGAAATTAGATCAATGTTAGAATAATTGTTTCTATATATATCATCATGTGCTAAATAGTTTATTTGATGATTTTAGATTGTTATTTAGTGTTAATCATGTTAGATTATTGTTAGCTAGTGTTAATCTTTAATTATGGTTAGTACACTAATAATATTAGAAATTTGACTTATATTCACTTTTACCGGATTATAATTGGTATCTATGTGTTATATTCACTTTTAACAAGTCAAATTTACTATGTATGACTTATATTCACTTCTAACGGGTCAAAAGTGTTATGTATGAGTTATATTCACTTCTAACGGTTCAAAATTGCTATGCATGACTTATATTCACTTCTAACGGGTCAAAATTGGTATCTATAAGTTATATTCACTTCTAATGGGTCAAATTTGCTATGTATGACTTATATTCACTTCTAATGAGTCAAAATTGCTATGTATGACTTATATTTACTTGTAACGGGTCATAATTTTTATCTATGTGTTATATTCACTTCTAACAAGTCAATATTGGTATCTATGAGTTATATAAACTTCTAACGGGTTAAAATTGCAATGTATGACTTATATTCACTTCTAACGGGTCAAAATTGCTATGTATGAGTTATATTCACTTCTAACGGGTCATAATTGGTATCTATGAGTTTTATTCACATCTAACGGGTCAAAATTGGCATCTGTGGGTTATATTCACTTCTAACGGGTCAAAATTGCAATGTATAACTTATATTCATTTTTAACGGGTCAAAATTGGTATCTATGAGTTATATTCACTTCTAACGGGTCAAAATTGCTATGTATGACTTATATTCACTTCTAAAGGGTCAAAATTGCTATGTATGACTTATATTTACTTGTAACGGGTCATAATTGGTATCTACGGGTTATATTAACTTCTAACGGGTCATAATTAGTATCTATGGTTCTAACGGGACATAAATGGTATCTATGTTTTTTATTGACTTTTAACAGGTCAAAATTGATATTTATGAGTTATATTCACTTCTAATGGGTCAAACTTGCTATGTATGACTTATATTTACTTGTAACGGGACATAATTGGTATCTATGGGTTATATTCACTTCTAACGGGTCATAATTGGTATCTATTGGTTATATTCACTTCTAACGGGTCATAATTGGTATCTATGTGCTATATTCACTTCTAACGAGTCAATATTGGTATCTATGAGTCATATTCACTTCTAACGGGTCAAAATTGCTATGTATGAGTTATATTCACCGTTAACAGGTCATAATTTGTATCTACGGGTTTTATTCACTTCTAACGTGTCATAATTGGTATCTATGGGTTATATTCACTTGTAACGGGTTAAAATTGCTATGTATGAGTTATATTCACTTATAATGGGTCAAAATTGCAATATATGACTTATAATCATTTCTAACGGGTCAAAATTGGTATCTATGAGTTATATTTACTTTTAACGGGTTAAAATTGCTATGTATGACTTATATTCGCTTCTAACGGGTTAAAATTGTTATGTATGACTTATATTCACTTCTAAGGGGTTAAAATTGTTATGTATGACTTATATTTACTTGTAATGGGTCATAATTGGTATCTATGGGTTATATTAACTTCTAACGGGTCATAATTGGTATCTATAGTGGTTATATTAACTTGTAACGGGTCATAATTGGTATCTATGTGTTATATTGACTTCTAACGCGTCAAAATTGGTATATATGAGTTATATTAACTTCTAACGGGTCAAAATGGCTGTATATGACTTATATTTACTTGTAACGGGACATAATCGGTATCTATGGGTTATATTCACTTCTAACAAGTCATAATTGGTATATATGGGTTATATTCTAAAGGGTCATAATTGGTATCTATGTGTTATATTCACTTCTAACGGGTTAATATTGGTATCTATGAGTTATATTCATTTCTAACAAGTCAAAATTGCTATGTATGACTTATATTCACTTCTAACGGGTCAAAGTTGCTATGTATGACTTATATTTACTTGTAATGGGTCATAATTGGTATCTATGGGTTATATTTACTTCTAACGGGTTATAATTGTTATGTATGACTTATATTCACTTGTAACGGGTCATAATTGGTTGACCTGTTTATTTTATCGTTATTAAGTATATATTCATTTCATTTGTTTATAGCGTGACCCAGAAACGTTGGAACCCCCTAGACTCATTGATGCATACCGATGCATTCACGCATTGGCGCCTTTACTCACGAGGCTCTTGTTGAAAACCATGTAAGTAATTATTTATTTTTATATACTTAACATGCATTGATGCATAAATTACAATGGTCTTAAAGCATGCATTTAGTATATAAGATATTTTGCAAGTTAAGAGGGGCATATATGATATTTTTCCTAGAATATATATATATATATATATATATATATATATATATATATATATATATGTCTATATAGATTTAGAATCAAATAAGAACACAT